>KE159201.1:332205-353600 GCA_000411055.1 Leavenworthia alabamica | reverse complement strand
AAGGGTGGTACACATGTTGACTATGTGACCAGTCAGATCACAAACTACATTGTTGGTATTGTGAACAAAAAGAATAAAACTGCTAATGTGAAGACCCACAATGTGAAGAATCACCTTTGGGTATTTGTCAATGCACTGATTGACAATCCTGCTTTTGATTCTCAAACAAAAGAAACACTGACTCTTAGACAGAGCAGTTTTGGGTCGAAGTGTGAACTTTCAGAAGATATTCTGAAGAAAGGTATGTTGTGCCTTGACCTATCTTTTTAGATTAGTGATGTAACTGGTTTTTAGAAGAGATCTTAATCTGTTTTCTATAAAAAATTTGTTTGTAGTGGCGAAATCTGGCGTAGTGGAGAATTTGCTTTCATGGGCCACTTTCAAGCAGAGCAAAGAACTAAAGAAAAGTGATGGAGCCAAAACAGGGAGGGTTCAAGTTGAGAAGTTAGAAGATGCAAATGAAGCTGGAGGGAAGAACTCTAACCTGTGTACGCTGATTTTAACTGAAGGAGATTCGGCTAAAGCTCTAGCTGTAAGTGGTTTTGCTCTATAGTTAGTATGCTTTTACCATTCTTTATTTACCTCAACACTCTTAATACTTAATCATGGTCAGATGGCGGGGATGTCTGTCGTGGGTCGTGACCATTACGGTGTGTTTCCACTTAGAGGAAAGTTGCTGAATGTAAGGGAAGCAAGCACCACTCAGATTACAAACAATAAGGAAATCGAGAACATCAAGAAGATTCTTGGGCTAAAACAAAATATGAAGTACGAGAATGTCAATTCACTGAGATATGGTCATATGATGATCATGACTGATCAAGTAAGTTTACAGTCTACTTCCTATAGTTACCCTCACTGCATGACTGATATAGTCATTTGATGAAATCTCTTTTTACATTTTCCAGGATCATGATGGTTCTCATATAAAAGGGCTTTTGATTAATTTTATCCACTCTTTCTGGCCAACATTACTCAAGGTTCCATCATTCTTAGTTGAGTTTATAACACCCATTGTGAAGGTAAGTCAATTTACTTCATCCTTGCAAAATATTTCTTCATCCTATAATAGCTTTAAAAATGTTAATAACTGTCCTGAATAGGCCAAGCACAAGACTAAAGGAGTTCTTTCATTTTACTCAATGCCTGAGTACGAAGAATGGAAAGAAAGTCTAAGGGGTAATGCAACTGGGTGGACTATCAAGTACTACAAGGTTTGCTTTCTAAGAGCATTTGTGGAAAATGCTCATGTTCTTTGCATACTAATTGTGGGTATGTCTTTTCCAGGGGTTGGGTACAAGTACCTCTAAGGAAGGAGAAGAATACTTTCAAAGACTTGATCTTCACAAAAAGGATTTTGTTTGGGGAGATGAACAAGATGGAGATGCCATTGAACTTGCATTTAGTAAAAAGAAGATTGAAGCTCGAAAAAACTGGCTTTCAAACTTTGAGGTATTGAGAATAATTGAGTTTCATCTTCAATATATCAGTTCTTTCCTTATTATATGTTCCTGATGTCATTTACTATCCCATTCAGCCTGGTACACATCTCGACCAGAAAGAACAGAAAATTACGTACAGTGATTTCGTGAATAAAGAACTTATCTTGTTTTCCATGGCTGATCTTCAAAGATCAATTCCCTCAATGGTGGATGGGCTCAAACCGGGTCAGAGAAAGATACTGTTCAGTGCATTCAAGAGAAACTTAGTTAAGGAAGCCAAGGTTGCCCAGTTCTCTGGTTATGTATCAGAACACTCAGCTTACCATCATGGTGAGCAGAGTCTTGCTAGCACCATCATTGGTATGGCACAGGATTACGTTGGCAGCAACAATATCAACTTGCTTGTACCAGAAGGTCAATTCGGTACACGGTGTGCGGTAAGTATATGCTTATTATAAAGCAACCTTTCGTTTCAATGCTCGTACTCATTATAGTATACATGATTGTGTTCATAGGGTGGTAAAGATGCAGCCAGTGCCAGATACATTTTCACTAGGCTTTCACCAATAACAAGGGTGTTGTTTTCCAAAGATGATGATGTGCTCCTTAATTACTTGAATGAAGATGGACAAATAATAGAGCCAACTTGGTAAATTCTATCTCATACATTGTTTATAACATTTGTTTTTTATATTTATCTACTAAGGCAAAGCTAACTTAATAATGTGTTAATACTTTTTCAGGTACATGCCTATAATTCCAACTGTTCTTGTCAATGGTAGTGAAGGAATAGGAACTGGATGGAGTACTTTCATACCAAACTATAACCCAAGAGAGATTGTAGCCAATGTAAGGCGTTTACTCAATGATGAAAGTATGGTGCCTATGGATCCTTGGTATAGAGGTTTTAAAGGAACAATTGCCAAAACTGCGTCTAAGGAAGGTGGGTGTACTTATACAGTAACTGGTGTATATGAAGAGGTTGATGAAACACATCTTCGTATCACTGAGCTACCAATTAGAAAATGGACTGATGATTACAAAGAATTCGTAACTTCATTACCTTTAATCCAGGTAAAATGCTTGCTTTAATCAGAAAATACTGTGATGATTCTTAATTTCTTATATTTTTTTCCTTCTTCAGGACCATAAGAATCACAGTGACAATACATGTGTGGAATTTGAGCTTATAATGAGTGAAGAGAACATGGCTGTGGCTCGTAAAGAAGGTTTTTTGAAAACATTTAAACTCACCACGACAATCTCTACCAGTAATATGCATCTTTTTGATAAGAAAGGTGTGATCAAGAAATATGCAACTCCAGAACAAAGTAAGAAGAGATCTAAAATGTTCTAATTTCTAACCTTTTCTTCTTTTTTGAGATTTACTAATCTTTCTGACGTTGCAGTTCTTGAAGAGTTCTTCGACCTCAGGCTTGAATACTATGAGCTAAGGAAGGTTAGAAACTCTTAAAACTATGATCACTCTTTCTATATTAGTAAGGTTCTAATTGTTTATTTGTATACAGAAAATAATGCTGCAAAATCTGGAACTTGAGCTGTTGAAACTAGATAACAAAGCAAGGTTTATTCTTGGAGTTCTCAGAGGAGAAATCATTGTTAACAATAGGAAAAAAGCTGAACTTGTTCAAGAGTTAACAGAGAAAGCATTTACACCATTCCCAAAGAAAGCTAAGCCTGTCGAAGCTGCAGTTGCTGGAGCAATCGATGAAGAAGTTGAAGAAAGCTCAGTAGCTCCTGCACCAAGCTCTGATGCGTTTATACCAGGCTCAGAATATGATTACTTGTTGGCAATGTCAATAGCTACATTGACTTATGAGAAAGCTCAAGAGTTACTTGCAGAGAGAGATAAAACGAAAGAAGCAGTTGTAGACTTGACGAAAACAACACCGAGATCACTATGGCATAGAGATCTTGAGTCTCTTGATAAAGAACTTGATGTAAGTATTCACATAATAAATATTATTAAGTTTCTCAACATTGATATATATATTTTTTTTAATGCAGAAACTTGATTTGATCGATGCTGAAGCTGAAGAACAAAGAAAGGCTGTTAATAAAGGAGCAATGAAAGGTCGAAAACAAGTGGCAAAGAAAGCAGCACCAAAGAAAACTACTAAAAAAGCCATTGAACCAGAATCTTCAATGGATACTGGTTAGTTTTAGTCTCGCATTCAAGCTCTGTTGCTTTGCGTTCAACCTTTTTCTTGATTCTTTACAGATAATATCGTAGCGGAAGTGGTGAAACCTAAAGGTAGACAACCAGCAAAAAAGAAGGCTCCAGCTGCAAAGGTGATTTGATCTTTCTTTCAACAAATCAAGCATTTAAAGTGATTAAAACTGAAACTGGAATGTGGTTTTTGTTTTGAACAAGGTTGAGGAAGAAGATGATATGTTAGACCTAGCTCAACGGCTTGCTCAATACAACTTCGGCTCTGATTCAAGTAGTAAGTTTTGTTAACTAAACAAAAACAAATGAAAAATGTCCTTTGATGTTTAACATTTTTTTATATCAAAACAGAGACAACTGAAGCATCAAAAGCAATGTCTTTGGACGATGACGATTTGGTAGTTGAGGTTGCACCACCAGCAAAGGGAGGAAGAAAAGTGGCGGCTAGTAAAGCTGCAAAACCACCAGCTCCGAGAAAACGTGGCCCAGTGGCGAGTAAGAAGCAGACGGAGGTTGTGACTATTGGTGTGTCACCGGAGAAGAAAGTGAGGAAGATGAGATCATCTCCGTTTAATAAGAAGAGTGGTTCGATGTTAGGGAGATTAGCTAATAAGGAAGAAGAGAGTGTAGTGGGAAACTCATCGTCGGAGAAATCAGGAGAAGTTGGTGTGGCGAAGTCGAGGCCTCAGAGAGCTAATAGGAAGACAATGACATATGTGTTGAGTGATTCTGAGAGTGAGTCAGCTAATGATTCTGAGTTTGACGATATTGAAGACGATGAAGATGATGAGTAGAGAACCAGCTTGGTTCTTAATAATAGTTCAGTTTCAAACTCTTATGTTCTGGTGTTGTTAGAGTTGAACTTTGTAACTCTTCATTTCCTCTTGGATTTGTTTACTCTCTGTTTCGTCCTTATAAACTAGGTTGGCTCAACTCTAAAAACCTCTTCGTTCATATAATATTTTCCTATCTAATTTTATTTTATGATCCTTTAAAAAATTTGTTATGGGTCTGCCACAGTTTGAGATAAGCATTGTTACCTTTCTTCAAACCTTATTTAGTGAAAAATATTAAAAAGTTCACAAAGTTTCTAAATATCCCCAAATAAATTTTAAACTTATCAAATTGAAAAATAATTCTCATTTTTTTGTTGATTTTTTAATTAAATACAAAATTTTGCGTTGACCGGCCAGATTAGGTCTTCCGTTAAATCGATTAACGGTAGATTATGATAGGATTAGTTAAACCGTGAACAGTGCCGTCATGTTAAAACGCAACCGTTTTACATACTAACAAAATGACGCCGTTTTGTAATATAACAAAAATTAAATTTAAAAATCCTCAAATCGGGAAATTAGGGTTGCAGAGATTATACTCTCTCTAATCTCTTCAATCATCCCTCTAACTTTCTCTGTAATCGATTGTTCACGGTTTAATTAATTCCGTCATAATCCATCGTAAGTTGATTTAACGGAATGTCTAATTTAGCCAGTCAATGCAAAATCTTGTATTTAATTAAAAAATCAACCAAAAGATGAAGATTATTTTTCTATTTTGTAAGTTCAGATTTTATTTGGCGATATTTAGAAAGTTCGCAATTTTTTTTAAATTTTTTCTCATTTTATATCACCAAACTCTCTATTTTTTTGTAATTCTTTAAAAACCCTAATAAAATAAATGTAAACTCTCAACTTGTCACATTTTAACATTACCAAAATACAGAAGAATTGTCTTTGTACAACTACCACATACATAAATTAAATGACATTTTTTAGTTTATGAAACTAATTAAATTTACACCACTAGTCACAACTTATAAACCACTGAAATAAACAAACCAAATACATATAAATGAAATCATATAATTTATTTTATACAAGCTCTTTAATTAATAAACTTCAAAACCGATGGTGAAACCGGTTCGGTCCGGTTCGGTGACAGATATAGAAATTGATTTGGAGAACCAAACATAGTCATCGAGCTCGGCGTGAACAACGGAACACTAGCTAAGTTTTGTCGTTGTTGTCTAGCCACTGTCTCATCATCACCACCTTTGACCTTTTCCATCACCAAAGAAGAGGACTCGCTGACGTCATTAGGGTTCCGTCTAATAACCTCGTCGAGACCCGTGAGTCTCTGAACCAAGGCCATAAAGTCTTCAGCTCGCGTGTGAATCACTTTCGGAGAGTGCGCGTAGATGATTACTGGATCTGCATGTCTATGTCGTCGTGGCTGAGGCTGACGATAGTTCTTGACGTTACACGACGTTGTTTTCTTGATCGAGTGGGATGCTCCGGCGAGTTTTAATAAAGAAGGACGTGAGCCATTGATCTCATGGCTTCTTGTAGGATTCATAGTAAGTATAGATTGAGAAGCAAAGATGAGCTTCAAAAAATAAACGTTCTTATTCTTGATATGTTAATACGTATATATGGAGAACTTTATATGCCTGTTTGTATGGTTAAGACTTAAGACAAAACATATTTTACTATAGCCAACGATTATGACCGTTGACTTTACATAAGATTATAGTTTTTATAAGTAAAATTTGTAATTGTATTTTTTTTTTGAATAGTAACATGGCTTAGGTCTAAGTCAATAAAAAAAACATGGCTCAGGTTTATCCTGCTTATTACTATTTTATTTTTGATATTTTTTTGCATAGTTAATACTTTTTAGACAACATTAAAATTATGTTATGTTTTATGTTTTTTTGTCCAAATAATATATTATACTTTATTCATGACAATTTTATCTTTAAAATGTATGTATATAACCCATATGACAATTTTATCTTTAAACATCTCATTTGATTTTCTTAATGAGTTGTAATGATTAATTTTTTAAAAAATATATTAGTTTAGTAAAGAGTTCTTCATGCTTGTTGATCTTTTAATATTAATGGCTGTTACCATGCAATGGTGTTATGGTGGCTACAGATTTTGGAATTTAAAAAAAATTACGTCACAAAATTTTTTAAATACGTTCAAGATTATCAACTCTTGTTAATTAAACCTACTTAAAGGCAGCTGAAACCATTAATTAATTTGTTAATTCTCCCCAAATTGATAGGTAATATAATGAATATAATTGACATTGTTTTGTTTTATCTATCAAATCATACTATTTAACAAAAACTAAATACATATACTTGTAAAAAAATAGTAATTAGCAAATGATTTGTTTCTATTAAATATCCTAAGGACCTGTCTTTAGACATAATTTGACATTTGCTCTATCGGCCAATTGAGCTAAAAGTACATTAAAAGAGTATACTTTGTCTCGTCGTGTGCATTGAAGACAAGACATGTAAGAGAAATACTATAATGTAGATAAATTGTGTCCTTATCTTTAAATATTTTAATGTATGATCAATGAAATTTTTTAACAAGTGGGATTGTTCACACAGTTTCATACTACGACAATAACATATTAGTTAACTAGCTCCGGTCAAACAGATTGGATTACTCAGATATCTGAATCAATATAAATTAAATTAAATCAGATCTGAATTAATTAGATATTATAATTTTATTTTTAATTTGAATTTTGGATCGGATCAAATCGGTTTAAAATAATTAATTCATTCGATTTATTCGGATTATGCGGATAAAAAATTGAATTTTGAGTTAAAATTATATTTTTTTATTAGAATAAATTAAATAAATAATTTTTTGATTCGATTAATGCGATATTTTTTACATGGATCCAATCCGATTAAACCATAAGCAGAATCGATTAATCCAAAAAAATTTCGATTTATTTGGTGAATTTTATAATTTTTGAATAATTTAATTATAAAATAATATGATCCGTTTAATCTGATTAATCAGTTTGTGAGTTTAAATATGGTAGTGATTGGTTATACAAATTAGAGTAATATAAAAAGAAAAGTTAGACTAATACATTTTATGATATATATAGTATACCATGAGAATTTGAAGATGAATTTTTATCAAAAATAAAAAAAATGAATTTGAAGACGACTTGTGAAACATAATTGTTTGTTAAAAGTCAAACAATATTAATATTAATATATATTACGATCATGTGGGCTTTTTTAATAAGTTAGCTTTCCCTCTTATTTGTTTATCAATGTTGTGTAAAAAAGCTTAAAGCTATAATGAAAATTTCTATAAATAAAGCCCATTTTGACTGGGCTTCCGAAATACATAGCCTTAAATAGTTATACGGCCCACCACGATAAATAATATTCCCCTAAATCATTTTTGAGCCATTATATCTTCAATTTATCATATATACATGAGTTTATATGTAATATCCAAACTTAAAGATCCTTGTTTTAATAATCATTTAGTGTTATCGTTTTGTTTCTTTACGTTATTCATATTAAATTACATATACTAACCAAATTTTATATAACATAATAGTTTGACTATCTTGGTTGCTCATGAATCATTGGTTGAACTAAACCACCAAGACAACAAAAAATTGTTTTGTTAGAGTTCTTACGATCAGAAGAAAACAAAACGAGAGAGAATAAAAACAATGTAGCTCATTAATAGTAAACTAGACTAGCATGGCTGCATGTGGCAAGTCTAGCTACTATAGCTCTATTATAATAACTGTTTCAGATTTTTATATATCAAAATGGTAATTTTCTTCTTTTCTATTTTCATCATAATTCATAGCTTATATAGGTAAATCACTTATTATTTTGTTACTTCAACCTATGAATGGGCGTTTAGAATTTTCGGTTCGATTCGTAGTAATCGATAGTTAGTTTTTTTAAAATTTATAAAATTCACAGTATAAGACCGAATAAGCACATCAGTTCAGTTCGGTTCGTTATTCGGTTTAAAGATTATAAAACTCACTATTTAAGACCGAATAAATACATCAGTTCGGTTTGGTTTTTAAAAGTGTTAGTTGATTTAGTTTGGATATTAAAATACCATCGATCGGTTTCGTTTTGAATATTAAAACATCTCCAATCGGTTATTATATTTCAGTTTTACTTTGGTTATAAGATAAAAATAACAATTTATTTTAATTTTTTTTATTTATTTGAATTATTTCGTTTTGATTCGATTTAAAAAATAAATAAAACATATAAAAATATTAAGATAAAATAAAAACAGAAAAAGTAAAAAAAACTTTAAAAAAAAGATAAAATAAAAAAATTATCAGTTTATTCGGTCATCGGTTCGGTTCGAAATTAGGTTTTTTAACAATTTGAAAAATCTACCGTTTAAAATCAAATAAACAAATCGGTTCGATTCAATTTTTATTTTTTAAATTCGAATCGGTTCGATATATTAGGTTTGGTTTTTATGCTCGTGACTTCTTCAACCTCACTATTTTATATTAGTTTTGACATTGTATACGTAAGTAACATAGATTAAGGATAATATAGTGTTTATAGTTGATGTATTTTAGTAGCTTTTTGGGTTAAGTTACTCTAATTTTTCTATATTTACAAAATTGATATAAAACTTATAATTTATCACTAGAAGCTTCAATGCATGCATATATAGTACGTTTTGACTATGTATATATATAATCATATATACACACAACCTAGCTCCTACTAGACTTCTAGTCCTAGCTTTTGTAGTAACCAGAAAGATACAAAGTCTTGAGTTACAAAGATAATATTTTCACTCACAATGACAACAACAACTCGGTCTTTTTTTTAAAATGAACATTAATTAACTCAAATATATTTATGAATAAAATATAAAATGTGGTAAAAATCACTAAAACTGAAGTTAAAGATCAAGTCCCATGTGACCACACAACAACAAGTTTTTTTCTAGAGATTTTCATAATTAATTAGAGACATAAATGCATTATTAAAGGTCATTTAATAATGCAATAATTGAATAAGTAAATAAAGAATAGATAAAGATAAAAAAGCATGCATGCATGAGAAAACAAAATATTAAGGCATCAACTTTAAACATTCTTCTGTGGATCTTGGACTACACGACGGTCCAGAGTGTTTTGAATCCATGGCAGTGTAGATTGATTGCTATTTAACAGTTAGCTACAACATTTTTAGTGTAGTTCTGAGCCTATATGTCTTAGCCTAAGCCACACTAGGTTACATATCATACATATATTTCTATAGCATTATTTATTTATATATATATGTAGATGTGATTGATTATGAACGTAGAATCCCGAGATAAATCGGAAGAAAGGTACGAGACGAAAGGGTTTTTGCTTGACGGATCTGTCTCTGTGTGTGTAATGTTGGCTTTTAGTGATACGAAAGATTTGTAATAAGTTATAGTTGTTTTCTCTTTCTCTTTTTTCTTTGTCTTAACCGTGACTTGTTCACATCTTTTGTCCGTGCTTCTTTATTTTTTATTTTTTTTATTTAATTATTTATTTAATAACTGTTTTATTGTTATCAAAGTCCTAATGATATACTATGTATAGATGTTTTTTGTTATAACCTGATAAAAAGTGGAGATTTTGTGACAAGTGACTATAATATAATTAGTTGATATACAACAATGTGTTATATTGTGTCTTGAGGGATTGCAATATTCATAAATGTTAAGAAATGTTAATTAGGTTTTAAACCATTGTTTAGCCTAAACCCTAGAAGATAAGGCTAGAATCTAGACATTTAGTCATGAAAAATCATAATTTTGGAGGTAGATATTAATGTAGCATCTAATATAATAATGAACTTTTTATTATAAGTATATCTTATTTACATTTTATATAAAATGTTTTCGTAAAATATTTTGGCGACTAGTTAGTACTTATTACTAGTTACGAATTTATCCAAGGAAATATGCGATGGCCATAGTCCATTTTTCTATTTTATTTATAATTTTAAAATATATTTATATTTAAATTAAATAGCTACGAATTAGGCTCATACAAGCAATTAAAACGAAAATATATCGATAATAAAACCACGGAATATTTGTAGATAGAGTAGGCAATGTAATATGATATGTAAAGACTAAAGAGTAGGCCACAAAACATAGTGACCAAGTTGGTGTTGTGAGTTCATTTGCATTGGTAATAATGGCCTAATTCGTAGCTCTTGTAATTGCTGGCAAATTTTTTACTATATAGTTAATATATATAGGTTAAAATTAACTTTATTATCGGTTCAAATCTTATATTTCAATCTCCACTCAAAGTCTCAAACATTTCAACAAAGACAACCTAAAAGTGTAATAGGTGCCTTGTTATACGGCTCTGCCATGGAATTATTTACGGCACTTTGGTCTAATATTAATATTAATTTATAGATTTATACAATCTGGTCAACATACTTTTGAGTTGACATAACCGGGAGAATAAATCATATAATATAATGAAATAAATTCATAAGTAGGATTGGCTGAAGCTACATAAGAAAAATGTCCAATCAGGTCGGGCTACTGATATACCGGTTTGAGTTAACTATATATAGCTAGACAAATATTTATAACATTGGTGGCTGATTAATGTGAGATCTCTTACATATCAAATCATATCCAATTTTATTACTTTATCATAAATATGTTTTGGTAAAGATCAAGTTGGTCTTGCATGAAGTGTTGATGCATGTAATGAAATAAGTTATAATATACAATGAGTTTTATATATACAATGAGTCGTTTATATATACATGCATATACGTAAACAATGAGTCGTAACTCAGCACACGTTGCTTCGAACATAAAGACTAAAGATCGACCTATCTCAGTCGTGTCGATTACTTATATACACTTCTTCAAAGAGATCAGCGACCGTACGATAAATCTATGTTACGTTAACTATAAACCCATAATATCATTTGAGTCTCAGCTAAAGCATGCATTTTCTTTTTGATATTGTTAATGTAATTTCAAGAAATTCTGACTTGTCAATTCTGTTATCCATAGGAAAATAAATATTTGACTTTTTTTTTTGTAAAAATGTTTTAAAAAGTTTTACTGTAATGTCTTCAAAGGAGCACATGCACTATCGATGTGCCGACCAACATTTATTTATTTTGCTATCAGTTTGATCATACTTTATATTATGGCCGGTGTCTGATTTCTTCAGAGTTTACAAAAGATCCCTTCCTTTTGTCAATTCCCAAAAAAAAAACATTAAAACGTCGACCAAATAATAAATATTTACTTTATGTTACTAAATATATAAATAAAAATGGACAATTTTTAAAAATACCACTAAATTAACTTTAATTTCTACAAATATCATTAAAATTAATTTCAGATAAAATTACCATTTAATAATTCAATTGAATTAAAAATTAGACTATATTTTTGAGAAATTACACAAAATCCAAACAATAAATATTAAACTCAACCACTTAATACTCAACCCAAATAATAAAAAACTAAACTCAACCACTAAATATTTAACCTTAACATTAAATTAAAAATATAATTTTAATTAAAAATGGTATTTATGTCTAATTAAATAAAATAATGTAATTTAGTATGGTAAAATATAAATGATGGTATTAGAAAAAATTACTAAATAAAAAAATATTACAATATTTATCAGCTGATTATGTATAATGAATAAAATATTGGCAAGTGATGGGGATTTTTATAAGAGTGTAAGTTATATAAAAAAAAACTAGTCAAATTAATTTTTAATAGGATTTTTTTTAAAGAGATTTTTTTATAATTATTAATAAAAAATAGTGTGAAGCTGAAAATGTAAAGAAGAACTTTTACTAGTTAGGGGAATTCAGCTGGCATCTAAAGGTCTCAATCAAGATCTAGTTACTTCCTTCTTACACTTTTCTAACTTTATATATAATAAATAAAATGTTGTACATATTTGGAACATCCTTTTTAATTTGATTTTGAAAAAACCAACTACCAAAAACTCATAACTCAATACTTCCCTCCAATCCCCAATCCTCATAGCTTAGCTTCAGACCAAAGTAGCTCAGATAAAGGCTGTTCCAATCTCAACACATTGTATCATAATACTATTATCAAGACTCTATCTCTTTCTGACCCATGTCCGATTTCTCTGTCCTCTCTATAATATATAGAGCAAAAGCTTTATTTTTTTGCTTATTGTAATTACTTATATTATGTATCTATAAATGGAAACTTTGTTAAATGTTTAAATTTTAATTTATTTCCAATAGTACATATCTATGATGGTCCCTTTCATCTTTTAACTAGTTAAGTTTTTTTCTCTTAAATGAATATTGATTTAACATCATTTTGGATTTGTGATTTAGTACGATAAATTTATATTTTGTATTTATTACGCACTAAAATCGAGTATAACATAAAAATATTATAATATTAAAAAAGGAAAAAAATGGTCCGGTCGACATTAATTAGGTCTAGTTCGTTATTTTAATTTTAATATGATTAAAAATAATAAAAAGCGACAAACGAGTGATTAATAATAATTCATGTAGGATCATGTCGTTTAGACAATTCAAGATCCATATACGAAGACTTAACAAAATTACAAGATAAGATAACAAGAAAATATTTTAAAATTCAGAGGGAGTGATGATCTTGAAACCTATTGATAGGAAACCGAAGAGAGTGATCCAAACGCTGCCGTGAAGCGTCAGTACCATCATGACTTTGTGGTGGTTCGTACGGTGCACGGACGGTGGCGGAGCCACGACTAGGGAAACCGGTCTGACCAATGGGTGCACCAACGCAAGTGTAGCTACCTTCCACGGGACCATCAGGCATGTAATTAACGGTCGTGGTCGGGAGGTTAGGGTTTGGAGAGATGCTTCTACTGCCTCGATAAGATTGACGTAAGTAGTAGTCATTCATGTGATTATGAGGAGAGTATTGGTTTGACGAGTATGGATATGGCTGCTGCGGTGGCGGTGGTGGCATTGGTGGTGGCGGAACCAAGTTTATTGATGAGTTTGCGGGGTATAGCATTGGTGATGAGTAAACCGACCGGTATATTGTTGGATCTCCGGTATGATAGCTACAAAAACTCAAATTATAAATCATTAACCTCATTCATATGATAATAAGTATATTTAGTAACGTTACTTTATAATATAAAGTTTTTAGTTAAAGAATATGTACCCAAAAGGTGAAATCCCAGGTGGGGTTAAGGTATCGTTACGGTAGACCAATTGACGAGCTTGATTTAATGTCTCGGTCTCTCTCTCTTTAAGTTTATAAAACAAAGAGTACATTAAACTAAGTTCAGTCTTAAGTGGATCATTAGCTACACATCTGTACTCGTGTTTAGTTATAGTCAAAACATAGATATGTGTCATATCAATCATACCTTGTCGGTGGCGATTCATGTGGCCACCAAGAGCTTGTGATTTGCAGAACTTAAGTGAACAAAATCGACACTCATACACTTTCCCACTCTCATCTTTCTCTTCTTTATTTCCTTTCTTCTTTCTTTGACCTAATTACCAATTAAAAAAAATATTATCTAAAAGTTTATACTATAAAACACTCATACGTACAACTAAATTAAGTTAAAGATTCATATCATAATATCTCAATGTTTCATATGTATATATAATATTATGAAAATTAGGGTTTTTTCATGGTATATATATATATATATGCATACCAGAGGAAGAACCTTCTTCAAATGCTTTCTTATTACCATCTTTAGAAAATTCATCTGGAAGATTGTTGAGGTCTAAGTAATTCTCTGGTCTCCTGCCAAATATAAAAAATAAAAAAAAATGTAAAAAAGATTATGAAATTAAGATATAATTAAGAAGGTGGCTTTGTGGGACATATACATAGTGGAAAAAACTAGAGATTGGTGTGAGATAAGACTTCTCTCAAAGAGCTATAATAATTAAGAATAAATATTAGAAGACTTTGAGTTGGAGGCTAAGGAGAAGATAAAAAAATGTATAGAGAGTAGTAAAAGTTAAAGAAGAGAGGTTTAAAAGTTCTCTATCAGTTTATCTGCCACAACCTCTCCCATCTCTCTCTCTCAACTAAACTCAACAAAGTGTGTCTCGTGACCTTAAAAGGATAGAGAGGTGGTGTGGTCATGTGGGTTTAAGAGAGTTAATTAAACTAGAGAGAAACTTTTGTGTTTGTGTTTGTGTGTGTGAGTGTGAGGAAAGAGAGAGAGACGATCGAGAGGGACATTTCCTCAGTGAAAGGAGATGCTAGGGCTACTACTCTATAACTCTATTACTGTGTAATTAATTCATGTTAAAAAGACAAATTCTTACTATTTTATTAACTATTTAAAAGAAAAAAGGATTAATGAGTTTTGAACATTTTTGTATATATATCTTCATGCAGAAATCAAATTAAATAGATTGTATAAATATTCTTTACAACTTGTTAACTTTTGGATGCTTAAAGAATTCTAAAACCTACGTTAATCAAATTTGCTGAGTATTTATTTATTTTTCTATATAATTCAGTTAGTTCAGTTGAATTAGAAGATCGTCGCCCTGAAACCTGGAGATACTATATGAAAGTTCTAGTGACCAACTGATTTAAATGTGGTAAATTTCGTAATCGGGTTGAGTTTATCACTAACTTTAACCAATATGACAAGTGACAACTCTCACCTACCATCTGGATAACCACCCCACTACGAATCGTTTGTTTTTTTAGTATTTATTATTTATTAGAACTCATTAGGGAATATTAAAAAAAATTATCAAAAAAGTATATGAAATAAACTCATGTCTAGCTTGTTATTACTAAGATTTATCAACCTAAAAATTGCTTACATAGTGAAAGAAAACGTTAAGTATAAGCTGCATTAGTACGAATAAACTAAAAATATTATGATAAGACATTATATTTAATTAGAGTTTAATTTAATATAAAGGCATCTTAAAAGAAAGAACAAGAGTAGTACTTTGTGAACAATGAATTAAATGTGGAAAGACACATCTAGCGAATCATTGTCTCTTGATAAAGAATCTTTCATGAATAGTTTGCAGCTTAAAGATCGTCCTTGATAGACTTGTGATCCTCACTTAAACACACAGAAACGAACCAAGTAACTAAAAGAGAATAGATTTTATACTTTTAAGGACAATCCAAGACATGGCTAGTTCTATGGTCCTGCTGTTTTAAACTATACGTTTTAAGAAGTTTTATAATAAATATTTTGTATATATAAATGTATGAAAAATTGTTAGCTAGCAAATGGTCCCCAATATATTGGTATAGCTAGGCCTCTCCTGGAGCATCGACATCAATTTTTATCTTTCAAATTGTTTTTTGTACCCTAGGGTTTTGTAAATGGGACATGCAAGTGTTGCTATCACATGTAACTAATTATTAGGTTTCTTTTTTATATCTAAGTTGGATCATGCATGTCTTGTATTATCCTTACTTGTTTTTACTTTTCATTATTACATGGTTATTTATTCTTATAATTTATTTATAACATTTACTTTAATCAAAAGTAAATCGATTGAACACTATCAAGGTCCCTCCATACATTTATGTTGTAGACATAACTTAAAGAAGTAGCACATAAGTTCTATAACAGTGTCCATAGATATTAAATTGTGTTTGGATTCATACCGAACAGAAGAAGAACTCAATTTTGAAGAGTTCATATGTCCTAAATGTTAAGAGATTTTATAAAGTTTTGAGGTAATTTACTTAAAACATTTTTTTAATTAGAATATGGTTGTCATGAACCTGAAATTTTACAAAGTTTTTCAAAGAAACTGTAACTTATATTACTATATAAAGAATATATACTGACCATTTTTTGCTTAGAAAAAGGAACATTCGTGACCTTAGGGTTACTATATTTATACAGGAAACAAAAATCTCAATGCTGTATAAAAAAAACTTCTTCTATAAAATAGTAATCAAGAACGATAATGTTTAATTATTGTGTCAATTTAAAATACATTTTCTCTAGAGACTAGAGAGGTTCACATTTCATGAGTCACAGAGGCGTGCGAGTCACGTGCCAAAGTGGCTTAAAGGTCAGAAAAATCAAAACCAACCAATGATAGTCGATATTATCTATCTTTACTCTTATGCATGCTTAATTAATAAGCATATATAGAACTATATAATATAAACAATATAATGAGGAGGAGAGAGTAAAGGAGAAGGGATCAGGTGAGAGGACCACACTAGTAATCGAAGACTGTCACGGCTAGTAAGCTAGGACTTCTAATCTATCCCTCTTCATGTAACATCTGCAACTCTCTCTCGCACAATCATACTTTTTTACTCTTTTCTCTTACGTGGTCCTCCCTTTTCTTTTTATTTATTTACTTTTTGTAATATGAATCATGTAAATTTGGTTTCATCAAAAAAATATTATGTAAATATGGAAGAAAATAATTTGATATTTTTGTTTTCCTCTAGTCTCGTAGTTAAAAAGATATGAAGTTGATGAGAACAAACCTTAATTACTATATTTTGCAAAATATGTAACACTAATAATAACCAAGTGAATTATTGGTTAATAATGGTGATTAATTTTGGTTAGTCCAAAAAGATTGAATGATGTATCCTTTATTATTTCGGATTCTTTTGAGAGAGATAATTTACATCAAAAATAAAATTGTTATAGACAAAAGCTACTTACGGATCAAAGGGAGATTATAGGTTTTGTCCGGATAAAAAGTTGTAATAATATTATAATCGGCATGATCAATGTGTAACAAGTTGAATATATGTAAATAACCCGACCAAATAATATGATTTAAATATTAAATTTGAATTAAAAATGGTAGAAAAATATGACGTATAACTAATTTAAATCACCTAAAGTGACCAAAATGATTTTTAAGATAAATTTATTTAGACAAGTTCGTACTTTTATAAGGTAATAAGTACATATTGTTCCATGCATAAGTACTTGTACTTTGAATTATTATTTTATTGGTAATTAGTTCGAATATGAATAGTGGATACGCGTATATATTTTGGATTTGGATAAATGGGCTAACCAGCCTAAACAAGCATAATCATTTAATGGGCCTTATCTGTTAACAAAAGCCCAAAATTGGATTTTTGGAGATTTTTTTTTTCAAATTCGAGAAAACTGAACAAATAAACCTCGGCTTCATATGGGCTAGATCCATGTATATGATTAGTAATTATAAAAAAGGTGAATACAAGCCCATTGGGCTGCTGGAAATAAAATGAATTATTTATTTTTGTTTGCTATTTATATTTTATTTTGACATAATTTATAATTAAAATTGTGATGAGACTTTTTCTTCTGTGCTGTTAGGTAAGGGCTGTGATACTATGCGGACCCATAAATCAATGGGCGATGAATAACAACAATGAAATAATTATATAATACAAATACAATTAAAATTTAATTATTTGTGAGACAAAAAATAAAATAATAATATGGCCTACCACAATCCAATTAAACATTTTCTATATTTATTTTTTTGTTTTAATTTGTTTAAGTGGTGTGACATATGGAAATGTAAAGATAGTGGGGGAGCTATGGTTTAATTTAATTTAAAATAAAGCATATTCATTGTTACCAAAAGATCTATTGTTTAAAATATTAAGCATATGCACATGGCAATATTTATTTAATAATTGTTTGCCAAAAAATGTTATAGTTTATGACTACATTATACATATTTTAAGTTAAGATAACTATGTGACACGTAGCTTGTTCTATTTCAAAGAGATCAAGTGTTATTAAAAAATAATTTTTGGTCAAAGTTTCTAAAATACTTGATATATAGAAGTGTATTACATATTTTTTGGTGATAACATACGATGTTAGAATGTTTAATTTAATAAATAATATCAAACTAGATCAAATAATTAATCAAAGATATATATAAAAGAGTAAAGTCATAAAATAAGATAAATAGTTCTATAATTTAAAAAACGGATAGATCGAAAAATATTTTGTAAAATATTTTACCATTAGCATTACAAAATCATTTTAAAGATTATGTTCTAAAATTAAAAATGCATTTATTATTTAGTGTAAAAGTAACAAATTTTGTTGATATTTTCCAAATATGAAAATCAAATAATAATATTTAATAATTATCGTAAATTAACATAACAAACTAGATCATTTGAATTCTAGAAAAAAATACTCCATCTATTTTACAGTATTTGTTGTTTAATTTTAATTTTATTTATTAAGAAAATAATTAAATTTTTTTTATGTTTTTTCGTGTTTTACCTCTAATAAATATATATCTAATTTATTACATTGGTTAAATTACTAAAACAAAACAAAACTGGAAATTTTGTAAAATTTTTACCTTAGAAACTTAAAACAATAATTGAACTGAAACAAATTTAAAAACTTAAAACTATGCTTAATCTTAAATTAATAATTTGTTACAGTTCAAAAAAGTTGACACGCATTTCGCTAAAAATACTAGTAATTAAATTATTATTAGTAACAATGTGTAATCATATAAAATTTAAAAATATATCCTTTCTATATTTAATTAAAACAAATCCAATTCAAAATTAAATAAATAAAAACAACAAATGTTTTCACAGAATATACGTAATCGCATTTAACTATTATTAGTAACACTCTATAATCATATAAAATTCATTCTATATTTAACTAAAACAAATCTAATTCAAAATTAAATTAAATAAATAAAAAACAATATATGTTTTCACAGCATTTACGTAATCGCATTTTCTGGTTGATATTAGTTTTAAAATAAAATTAAAAAATTATCGTATAAGGTATAGTATTGTATGGCCCTATAAATGAGCAAGAGACGTCTCCTTTGCCCTTCTCTCGTCTCTTCTCTCTCATTACCCTAAAAGCACTACCACACGCCTTTCATCATCTTCTTCCTCTTCCTATGTTCTTCTAACTCTTCTCCATAGCTTCACCTACCTTCACAAGCTGTACAGTTAAGCTTCAGGTAAACCAATAACAAACCTTCACTTAGATCAGCAAATCCTTTGTTTAGATCTGTTCTTATTCACCATTTCTTCACAAAATTGACGGATCTATTCATGAAATCGATTGATTCAACGTTGTTTCTTCTGTAGATATGTTTAGATTTGAATTGGATCTATGTTTTTCTCAGATCTGACTTTTGTTATCGTTTGAATTTTATAAAATAGGTTTAAAATTTTAAAATAATTTTTGTTCGGTTAAGAAGATGAATCACTGGGCGGTTCAACCAAACGCTTTCTCTACCGGCGGAAGAAGCTCCGTTACAGTTATTGAAAGAGATCAAACCGTTGTTTGCCCTAAACCACGTCGTATTGGTCTCCGTAACCATACTCCACCATCTCTGCGATGTTACTTCAGGTTCGATTTCACTCTTTGATTCCACATATCAAAAAATTTCATCGTGATTTGATTAATTTGACTGAGAATTTTTGAATCTTAATTTTTTTTCCATAGCCATCAGTTGGAGATATGTGAATCCAAAGCAGAGACTGATATTTTAGATATCATATTAACCAAGGTAATAATAATAATAATTTTAATAATAATATTAATTATTTTTAGTAGGTAAAATTTGTTTATCAGAATCAATCAATATTATAATAAATTAAATTAAAAAAAAAAAAAGAGTAATCGTGTACGATTCTTTATTTTTAATGACGTGATTTTATTTAATACTGATGACTTTATCGAATAAGACGTTACAGCACATACATGTAGGCCATTAAATATGCGTAAGACTTAGTCATCAAAAACTTTATATTATAATTATATAATATAGTATATTATTATATTAATATAAACTTTGTTGATGTCATGTTACACTTACAGGATGGTTATGGTGATAATACAGAACAAGTTCATAAAACGCAAGTAATAGACTCGTCGTCCCCGTTTTTATGTGGGTCACCGCCGAGTAGAGTTTCTAACCCATTAACAAAAGACGCTCGATTTAACGATGAAACCATACCGATCTCGATTCCTCCGGTGGGTTTACCTCCGTCATCTCCTTCTTCCTCCGGAAGAAAAGGAGGATGTACTAGAATCAGTTTTGGTAATAGCCCAGTGGTTAGGATCGAAGGGTTTGATTGTCTCGATAGGGATAGCAGAAACTGTTCTATCCCAGCTTTGGCTTAGAGCAATTAAAAAATCTTAATTGAGATTTCATACATACTCTCACGACAAAGACCAATTAGTGTGTCCGTATATATGAGTTGTTAAGGATATGGAGATGTGTATGAGAGTTCGATTCGTGGAGTTTACTTTTTTTTTTTTTCAAGAGTGTAAATAGGGTGAAGGAGTAATTTTCGTTTTTTTGGGGTTATTTTGTAAATATTAAGAAATGAGTTTGTTGAGAGGGAAATAAAAGTTAGGTTTGTGACATAATCAGAAAGAGAAGGGTATTTTAGCTTTTTACTTTTTACTTTTTTTTGTATTATTTCTGAAGATGTGAAAAAAATTGTATAAAAAGAAATTAAAATGATATTTTTACTTTGGAAGCAATGAATCTTATGTTTCTATAGTCTGTGAAATGACACGTGTAATTGTTTAAAATCTTTTCTTACAAGAAATAAGATTGTCTGTCTCTTCGTAAAAGATTGGGACAATAATATTTTTTTTTTGGGCAACAATGAATAGTAATAATTTAAAATTAATTGATTTTAGTAATAAGCAACCAAATTTTGACATTTAATTTTTCTATTTTTGCAGTTTTAAGGTTGAAATAAATCAATATCCATTAGTTTATATCACATATAAAAGTTTGAAAGTGTTTTAATAAAACATGTGAATATATTCGTGATAAGATAAAGTTTCAAAAAGGAGAAAAATTAAAATATTAAATAATGGAAAAAAAAGGAGAGGTAGAAACATGAAACAACATGCGGTCTGAGCATCTTCTAAGCTTTCGTCAGATCTGTTAAAGCCTGACA
>KE159201.1:301794-332060 GCA_000411055.1 Leavenworthia alabamica | reverse complement strand
TCTTTTTTTTTTTTTTTTTTACAAATATAAATAATTTTTATTTCTTTTACTGCTTTTAATTTTAATCTACATATATTCTCTTACCAGTGTTTATTACAGACAAAACATTTGATAGCTCAAAGAAGATGTAATTAAACATTTAATATTTTAATTAACAAATCTTTTAAAATATGAGATGTAATTTTTAATCAAATTGTTATAATATTTTTCATAACAATGAATTTGATTAAACTTTTTAAAATTATTAATTTAATAACACTGTATTTTAATAATTATTTTAATATATATTTTAATAACATAATTTATTATTTTTAATTAATTTTTTAAATAATTCGTTTAATACATATATTATTATAAATTTTAATTTAGAATTGTAAGAGTAGAACTCTAATATCTATAATTTAAAAGTCACATATATAAAAATATCTAAATACAATAAAAGTCATTCTTGTTTTTGTATATCAATGTATTAAAAACTACTATCAGAATAATAAAAAATATTTATAAATTTCAATGCAGTTTAATGGTAAATTGAAGAGACCGAGGTAGTATTTGATTTCTAAATACAGAATATTATTATTATTATATTAAAGTTGACAAAAGAAAACACATGGTTTTATTAAACTATTAAAATACTTTGGAGACGCGTACAGATGTAAATAGCTGAGAAATGTGGGCCGCCGATAAAATAGACCAAAGAGAAAGGATGTCATAAATTGTCACATGACATTTGTCTCCCTCTTCTTTCCCACTTCTTTTATATTATTACAAAATCATCCCTATTATTTTCGACTTTCCATTTACACTCTAACAAAATTGTGAAAAATACTTACATCGCTCGTTGACTTATTTCTCGAAACCTTTATCAACTTAGAATTCAAAAATAAATTACGCAAAACAATTACATCTAAAGCTATTTATTATAATATCAATTACCAAAAAAAAAAAAATATTTATTATAATATATGATGCATCCGATTTTTTTATGCATTTTTTAATATTTAGAAGTTTTTTTATATTATATTAAATAACAATATTTTTTACAAAAAAGTAATAATGTATTTTATAGCAAATTAAATTTATCTCTTTTTCTGATTTTTTTTTAGATTTGATTTGAGTTAACTATTTTTAATTTTTGTATAATTTTTTTTGCATAATTTTTTTTAATAAACCCCATCTATTTTTTATAATAAAATGAAAAGTTAATACTTAATGATATAAATATGGAAATGTTGCAAAAAAAATCTTAAGATGTGGAAAAAAAACTTCTGACATTATGATAGAAATGGTAGTAAACTATGTGGGCTCTAGACTCTAAATGGGCCATAAGATAATATTCCAAATTAATACAAAATTTATAGTCCTATGGCCCATTAAGGTCTAAAAAGGAGATGTGCCTTGTGTGGTGTTTTATAAATCGATAGAGATAATAGACAGTGAAGGATATAGACGTGAAGACTAATGGTTATCACATGATATAAATTATAAAACATGAAATTAAATGTTATGAGATATTTATTATTTTTATATTACATTTTGAACTAAGCTATCATCGAAACAAATCAAAGTAGACAACTTCTCCCACTTGCACCTTTCCTAATCCTAAAATACACATTTTTATTTTTATTTTTTATTTCACATTATCATTTTTTTTTTTTTAGAAATTTTTTTATTTTGTTTAATCCATTTTGGGTAGTTACACCCCCACTTGGAAATGTACATGAAGACATCTCTATCAGTTATAGGACCATTCGTTAAATAAATGTTGTCGACTCGACCAAAAATATATTAAATAAAGTTTTTAGAAATCTGAAATATTTCAAGTGTTAGAAAAAACGAGGTTAAGAATAATTCAATTTTTAATTACAAGAATAATTCCACTATTATTTTTATCATTAGCTTCTTGTTAATGTATAATAATACTATTTATTTTACAAGTTATAACTCTCCATCTATTAAATAAATAAATTAAATTAAATTTACACGTTTAGTATATAAATAAAATTTACGTACATCACATGAATATAAAACAAAACAATAGTAAATTTATATAAAATAAGAACATATAAAATAAAAGGGAAAAAAATAAAAAAATAAAAAAATAAAAAATAAAAAATAAAAGGGATATATTTTGTAATAAAATGATTTATAGCCATTTTTTTTAAATGAGTCACCATTAATTTTTTTTTACAAAAGATGTTTTCTTTAAAATAAGACACCATTACAAGATTATCTCCTGCCGTCAGAAAAAAAGACTTATAAAATTGTTTCCACGACTTTAATATGTATAAGTTACAAACTAAATTTTAGCTAACACTTATAAAATTAATTATATGATGCTGTGGAAGAAACGATTCAAAATCTGAAAAATTATTGGATACCAACTCAGCTCAATCATATATTCACTTTTGAGTAGAAGACACTTATGTATATTTTATATTTTATTCAATGTGTAAAAACTGGAATAACTCCTACTAATTAATCATCCTCATTTAATCATTTGATTTAATATAATTACACCAATTTAAATTTAATCAATGTAGAATTATTTTTGTTTTGTATCATTTTTTACAACTCCAAAGATATTTAAAAAAAAAGGAGGACACGTACGGCAAAAGGATTCAGACAGATGTAATGAGTTTGACGTAAGACAACTTAGTTTACGTGAAACCTATGTCGGTAAACGAATTTTAAAAACAACTCTCCAAATCTTTTTTTTTTTTTTAATGTTAAGAGACTCTTCAAGTGTCTATATGTATCCAAAGCCCACATGTACGTCTTCCTCCACTAACCACATCCTCTACTTCTTATAAATATCCTCTGACTTCACTCTTCATCTTTATGATCACACCAATCATATGAAGAGACAAGATCATGGAGGAAGAGAACACTGATCAATCATTGGCTACTGCAGCTATGGCGGTTGCTGTTGCTTCAGCAGCGGAGGAGGAGGAGCAATGGTGGAGAGGTGGAGTAGAGGAGGAGATGATGTGGAGTATTGTATGGTTACCTTATTGGGACGTTGAGTTCGTTGGAAGAAACTATAGTGTCTTGTTCAGTGATGTTGTTTGGGATGATGATATTTGGAACCTCAAGAACATGACTCATTCCTCATAGTCCTTTCCTTTTTTAGAACAAATAAAAAGATTTGTAGTTTCTTATTGATAATTTTACTTTAGTTACATATCCTTTAATGGATTTATGAGCTGGTCCGTTTTAAAAACTATATTCATATCTTATAGTAACATTTTTAATTGCAAATATTTTATATATAAGCCGTGCCTTTGGTTGTCTCAAGAATGACTTTTACCAAATTCCAAAATATCATGCCCTACGAAAATGACCAATATGTCCACATTAGAATTGAATCGATATATTAGGTTTGAATCAACTTGAAGTTGGTTTACGTTTGGTTTTGAGTTATTGTTAACAAATTTATCAGATAGAACTCATAAATTAAAGCCATATCCGGCCCAACAGAAATCAAGTTGTTTGTTTCGGTTTAATTAAGCTATATGACAATATCTGAAGGATCGGTCTAATTATTCACAGTTTTATATCTTATGCAAAAAAAATTTGAATGTCCTAAAACAATTTTTTAATCTAATATATATATCTAAACAAATTTTTAAATATAAAAAGATATATCTAAATTTTTGGATGCTGTAGACAACTGGCTAAATAACCTATCCTCATAACCGGCTCTATTGAGTCGATAGAAATCAATTAGACTTATTTCCGGTTAGGCTAAAAAAATATCGGTTTTTGACCGGATAAAACAAGAAGTGATAACATTACATATCATTTTTTTTTTGAGGTACGTTCACTTTGTAGACTTTATTAATCTCTGATTTTTTGGCTAGGCGCTACTCCCATCCCGAGCGCCCGACTAGTGTCTAGCGGATTTTAAAACATGGATATTTTTTACAAAATATAAAATAAACTAACAGATAACTTTTATATCCGAAAAAATAAAATATATTTTACAGATTGTTAATTTATTTTCAAAAAACTTTATATCAGAAAATTATATTTGTTTAACATATATAAAATAAAATAAAATTTCTTTGGCACTGCAGATATCTGAGAAACTGTCTATTTGAAAAGTTTCCAAATACAGTAGTAGAACTATAGATATTAAATAAAGAGACCAAGTTTCAATATGAAGTTTTAGTTGATATAATTTATAGTATAATATAACTTAAGACGAAACTGATGTCGATAGATACTTCCAAAATTAATAAAACTCGACGCAAGGAATCCACTTATTGTGTTTTGTCGGGTAGGTATATTTTAATCCAAGTTTAGACTTATTCTATGCCATTCACTTTTAATTTAATAAACAAAATAAGTTTTTATTTGTCTACTTCTTATTAATGAGTGTCATATTTTTATGTACAACTTATACAAGTGAAAAGGAATACAAAAATCATTTTGGGACTTTATATATAAACAACAAAAAATTTTAATCTTATTTTGGCTTCATGTTACCTTCATCTTTTGTTCTATTTACTAATTGGTATGAGTCAATTTTTAATTTATTAACATTGTGAGATCCAATAAATTTAAGAAAAAATTAGAAGTTCATGAACCTAAGCGTTACATTTCTATTTTAATCATTGATTAATTCACTTAATTGTTAAACTCTCAAACTATATAATCACATATCATTATTAAAATGTCGACATGTATATACTAGTAGGAGTGTTATATGATTCTAATAGGAATCTAGTTAGAAGCAATAGGCTCTGACACCTTTACTGGCCACTGGCCAACGAATTCATATCAAGGGTCAGTTTTACTTCAATTTGACATGGATATGTCGGCGACCAACTAATCTATAATTTTCACAAAATAAAGAGCTTTGAGAAGAGTTCTTAAACCATCCTCGATCATGTAAAATTGTTGAACCACTCATAACCAACAGAAAATAAAAATATTTATCAACTCACTATCGTCATCTTTTAAATTGATCAAGAATATAGTTAAACTAATCATTAACAATGTCTTATATAATATATAGTATGATGACGAATATAATCATATTAAATCATAAGTAAATTTTTCAAAAACTGCTATATTATGTGATTGACAAGTATACATTTATGTATCAATTTTACAATTTTTTGAAAAGTTTATTTTATTATAATAAAAATTGTTATAATTAGTTACTTGTTTATTCTTCGAAAATTTCTCTTATTTATTTATATTTCTAAACAAATATATTAATTATATCTTCTCTTCTCATACGTATTTCTTCTATGCAAATTTTTTTTTAAATTATAGTTTTCTAAAACTGTATATATTTTTATAAATGATTTAAAATTTGTTTATTAACAAAATTTATTTTTTTCTTTTATTGAATACGTATATTATATTTTTTCTAAGATTTAAAAAAACTACAATATTACTTGCTCTTGATTTTATTCTTCACTTTTATTTATGTTATATAGAATTTCAATAATTTAAATTTAAAAGAAAAAAATCTAATCAAGCATATAAATTAATATAATAATTAACAATAAATATGCCTAGGAGCCACAATACTAGTATTATATAATTGATAAGGTAGGAACAAACATGAGTAATGTGGACCTGACCCTATCTAACATTGGGGATTATAATGTCGAATTGCGATCATTCCAAAGTTCACTGTTTTCTTATATGAGTTTTGATGTTTTAATTGGGCTACTTGTAAACAGTTATAACGGAAACATGTTGCAAACTTATAACGTCACTTGTAATTCATATCATATAAAGACACAAGAACCACTTGTAAGATATATATCCTCTTTGTTCTCATGCTTTTCCAGTTGCTTCAGTTCATGTGACCTCAGATCTGCCAGCTTTGTCAAGCTTCCACTGAATAAACAAGTTCAATTTTGATTTATTTTTAGTGATGATCATATATGGGCTTGGCTCAATTGTTACTATACCTAGGCCTGTTTTGAGGAATTTGGCCCATTATCTGTCTTGCCTGGCCCAGTTGTCATTCATTTTTCTCCTTATTAAGATTTTTGTCTAATGATTTCTCCATTTAGAGACTAAAATCATATACTTTTTTTTTCTTAAAAATAATAATATGTATCCAGTTAATTTCCCTCTTTTTAGAAGTATGTTTCTCTTATAATTTTTTTTTTCAAAAAAATCAATACCCAAGTAAATAATACTGTATTTTTCTACATAAATGTACGATCCAGTCCCTATAGTATTACTAAATTAGTACATGGTCTCCCTGAAAAACTGGAGTAACAAAGGGCATTATAGGCATTGAGTAGTTTTATTTCGAGTGTGTAATTCACGTGCCTCACTTTTTCTTACTAATATTTTTTTTTGTTTCAGAAAATTTAAGACACATAGATTTTTCTTTTAGTTTGTTTTCTTTTGTCGGTATCATCTCTGTATGGTTCTCGTGCATGTCTCCCACTTTTCATCTCCAAAGTTTCCTCGTATCTCTCTATCCCTTTGGATCTTTGTTAACACTCACTTACGTAAATACCCTCACATTTTTATATATTTCTCAATTTCTTTGAATTTTCAAGATTAGCTTGAGTTGCATGAGGCTTTGGAACTAACGATGATATGATGAGGATTGAGGTGTGAGCGTTAGAGAAGAGGGTTTTCATTGGGTGAGATGTAAATGTAACTATAAATGTAAAAGGTGAGTGGTAATATTGTAATATTGGATTGCATGGAGGGCAAATAGTGAAGATATAGTGTTAGAAAAATTGGTATTCCCAAAGGAGGAACTCCCCAACTTTTGCCAAAACAAAATGCCAAACTTCAATGAAACTGAAACACACTACTTCATTCCCCTCATTTCTTGGCCTTTCTTTAACCTTTTGAGTAATCAATAAAAATAATTTTTACTAATTTTGTTTTGAGAAAGTTATTATCTTAAAAAATATATATTTGTTTTGTTTCCACCACTTTCTCCAAGAAACCCAAAAAGATAAAAAAAATACTATATACTCATTCACACTTGTGAGTAACTTCTTCCTTATAAATACTCATGAATAGTTTCCTTGAGTTTCATTTCTATAAACAAATTAAACACACATATTATATATATAAATTCTATGAGATATGAGAATTAGCTGCAATGGTTGTAGGGTCTTACGCAAAGGTTGCAACAATGATTGCATCATAAGACCATGTCTTCAGTGGATCAAGTCCGCAGATTCCCAAGCCAATGCTACACTCTTCCTTGCCAAATTCTATGGTCGAGCTGGTCTTCATAACCTCATTGAATCTGGTCCTGAAAACCTTCGTCCCGGTACACAATTTAAAGCAAATTAATTGTTCTTTAATTTTACAATGTGGTTTTGAATGTGTAGTAAAGATTCTATGACACAACTCTTACATGCAAACACACATCAGTTTAATGTTTTTTGTAATTTTTCTAGCAATATTTAGGTCACTTCTGTACGAGGCATGTGGTCGGATCGTGAACCCTGTGGATGGTTCGGTGGGTTTAATGTGGTCGGGAAACTGGGTACAGTGTCAAGCAGCTGTTGATGCGGTGCTCAACGGCTTACCCATCACTAACACACCTCCTTCTAGTGCAACCTCGTCGCACCAGATCATTCCTCCTCCAAGGACTTACGACATACGCCACGTGGCTAAAGATCCAACACCAACTACCGGCGGCGACAGTTCGGATGGAAACGTTAACAAGACCAAGACACAACCTGGTGGATTCAAACGCCTTGCTGAGTCTGTGATCGAATTTGGAGAATGTAGTCATGACACGTGGCAACTCCCAAGTTCTGGTGCTGTGCATGGCTTTGGTGAGAACCCGTTGGAGACTGTGGAGAATCAAAAGGAAGCACCATTTAATAAAAATACGTATCTTGGGTTTGATGAACAAGTCGATACCAACGAGGTTGGCTTAGAGCTTAGACTTGGTTAGAAAGGACAAAAATATAAAGCATTGTTATTATCATAATTTCGTCTTTTAATTAATAATTTCACCTTTTATTTTTGTGGAGAACAAAATCAAACTTGGTTCTATTGGGTTGAAAAGTTAAGGGGGTTTATTCAATAGATAAGCAAGATAGAGTTTAAAGAATCTATAAAGAGTTTTTTTTTATTCAAAAATTTGTATTAAATCTTTTAAAATATTAACTTGGTAAGATTTTTTAAAAAATATAAAAATCTTTATATGAATAAAAAAAATTAAAATCATTCAATCAATGACATTAAAATTAAACTTGAAATTAAAGTGTATTAAAATCATTTTATTTGAATAACACATAATTTTAGTTAATTCTTTAAAAATTATCAACAAATAACACATGTTTTTAAATAATTCTAAACAAATCACTAAAACTATCAAACTGATCAAACATAACTTTAATAAAAAAATTTATAAATCACAATTAAATAACACTAAACTAAAAGTTTTAAATATTTAAAAATCCTATAACAAATAAAGCCAAGTGTATAAAATGGTATTAATGTGAATCATTAATTTATGTTAGATTTGCTAGTCTCGACGCATTTAAGGCATAATGATAGAGCTAGTTATATCTAGGAGATGTATCACAACAAAAATTTGGATCTAGCGTTTTGAAAATCACATACTTTTTAGATTATTTTAATGAATATTAATTAATTATGAAATTTATTTTAATTTTTAATTAAATTTAATATAAAAAACCATGAGATTTAGATAACTTTTAACAATTAAATATTTTCAAATCACTTCATATTCACTATTTAAAACAGTTCCAATAATAAAAAATTTAATTATGCATTATCAAGTATCCAATCAAATTTAATTATTTTTTAAAAAATCACTCTAAATTCTTCATTAAATACATGAATCCTCCTAAAATTATCTCGATTAATGTCATCACAATCATCACAAAATGCAAAATTATTTATAAATTTTCACCAACCGCGTATGAAAATAAATAGAATTTGACAATTGACATTACATGCGATTAATAAAGACAAATGGATAAAAAAAATATATCAGTTCCTCGGTAATTAGGTCTTGTCGATTACGATGGGCTCTGACTAGTACGTATGGCTTATGAATACGGGAGACATGAGACAATCTCCGACCAGACCATGTTTTGAAAACTAGATGAGACATTGATTCAGTTTTGTTGTAACACTACTTAAGATGTCATACCAGTTTAATTGGTTGGATAAAAAAAATTCATATATTTATAATTTTATAATTGAATAAATACAAATATAACAAAACAAAAATCAGAGATACAAACACACCACACAATATATGGATTATATAACTTATCTATTTGTTTTCCAAACCAAGCCTTCTCTTCAACTCTTCAAATTTTGATAATTGCCAAACTAATATTGTCTTTTGCAGCAACTCAAATCATTTTTTTATTTTTTTTATCTTCCTTCACCACATAAATTTTAGTTAAATGTTTTTCTTCATCCCACTAATTAAAAGAATTTTTTTTTTCTCTAAAGACTATATAGTTGAACTATATTGTATTTTAAGTTATGGTCCAAATACAACATTATATAATATTAGTTTTGTCCCAATCGTAATTCGATCCTGTGATCTCTAAGCTAAATTTTTGAGTAAATTTTAGATATTAACCAACATATATTGTATTTTCTTTGTCAATATAATCTCAATTTTTTGGGAGTTAAAAAATATATTTAAGACAATCCATGTGTTTGTTTTGGTGACAACATACAACCATCGAACAAAGTCCATTCTATATTAACTATATAAAGCTATAAACTAGTCCTTACAAGATAAATATTTACATTTTTTTTACCTTTTGTAATATATATATGTACATACATAGCTCGTGCAAAAAACTTGATCAATACAAAAAAAGAAAGCTAACAATCACCAAGCAAAAAAAAGCAAGAAGAGAACACAATGAAAATTTAAAATTCTTTCTTGGTTTTAGTAATTAAGAGATCTTTAGTGAGCATTAGCAATTAAAGATCTCTTCACGAACCTTCCTTTAATTCGTGGCCTTTTCTCTGCATTCAACTTACGTACCTCATACCTTATCTTCTTAGAGAACAACCTTCTTCTTCTCTTCTCTCGGTATCTTGAAACCCTAGCCTCTCTTCCTCCATCTCCAGCTTCTCCCATGTGTAACCTTAGGCTGCGAAAGAGGTTGTGATGATGAACCTCCACTCTACTTTCACCCTAAATAACAATGGTGGTGATGGTCAAGATTAGTAAGAGTTTTGATCTAGAACTATGTGGTATAGTATAAAAGATATATTGAAAAGGAGATAAGGTTTGGTATATACATACCATGTCAAGGTCTATTTCAGAGGGTTCTTGGTTGGTCCATGGGATCCCTTGGCCTCCCCAAGTTGAAATAACCGATGCATAGTCCAATCTAAGCATAAGATCTTTCTCCTTCTTCTCTTCCTTAATCTTACCACTCATCTCATTCACTTCCACACCTATCATATTCTTTATCACGTTTTCTTCTTCTTCATCTTCGGATGTTGTCTTGTTTGAGTACTCGTAATCAAAACTTATCTCATATGGAGAAGTCTCATCATCCTCATCTAGGTTTAGGTTACACACTTCTCTTCTCTTGACCTCTTCCTCCATTTCCTTTTGTTCGATCTTTAATATCTCTTTCATTGCATGAAGTTCTTTCTCTATCCCTCCACCAAGGAGAGTCTCCACGTCAGCTGTGAACTGAGCCAGTTCCATGTCGGACGGGAATAAATTCAGACAACTTTCACCGTTATCTTCTTCTTCACTACTCTTGAAACATACTGACATCATTGGAAACTCAATCTTTGTCTCCACCGACTCAGCCAAGTATTGCTCCTCAACAGTCTGGTTCAATGAAGGCACCTCAAAGATGAGTTGCTCATCCACCTCATAACTCTCCGTTTGATCCTCCATACTCATCTCCGGCACAAGATTGTGTAAAACCATCGTGTTCCTCTTCTTGCCTCCACGAGGCGTTCGTGCTTTACGTGTAAATCCCTGATGCCATGTAGTTAGTCGAGGTGGTGAGGAAGAGACATGACAATCCTTTCCAACACTACTAGCAGACTTCAAGCGAACCCTTTCGTGTCTTCTTGCCAAAGGGTTAGCCGAGTGGACCGAACGGTCACAAGTATGACAAAGGAAAGCATCATCAGCTGAACAATACCAACGTGCCCGTCTCTTGACACAACTGTCACATGCCCTCGCTGTCTTCCCACCAACCGCATTAGCCAAAGTTTTCATCATATAGTAAAACTCTACACACTTATCACCAACATCAACGAGAAGAAACCTTACTTTTGAGTAAATTCAAATGTTATCAAGTCTTAGTTGCAAAAAGAATATTTATCGACCTATATATGTTTTCTCTACAAAGGTTTCAGTTTATGATAAGTTGCTATAAATAGGAAGACTACATATTTCATTTATAAGACAATGAGACTAAACTGCATGTAAGACTTTGTATGTGTCCCACAAGTTGTGAGTTTTTTTTCTTTTATTTACTAATTACTAGGAGTGTAATTAAAGTTAAAATATGATAAACACTTTTTGGTAACTAGGGCCATGAAGAGGTCTTATCTCGATTCTCATTGGCTAAGTTCTTCAATATGATCCTTTTCTTACTGTTTTGATTGGTTATGTTCTTAATCAGATGGATATCTTTATGGCCCACGTGTCATTTTCACTGCCTAATCACTTCTATTTTTTTTGTATTTTTTTTGTTATAATTCAGGATTTTCCATTGAAAAGTCAAATAATGTGGAATTATTCTCGTGAGTTTGTAGAAAGTGAGATTTTGATTGGTTATGTCGGTTCACATTTAAAGATAATTAATTAGTCTATGACATTTATTATGGTGTTGATGTATATATATGTTCATTGTTTTTATTTTTGACAATTTTCTAAAGGTTATTTGATTTTTAAGATTCAATTAAATAAAGAATTACATATATTTAGGTGATTTAGACATATCTGAAAACATTGGGTTAAAGAGAAAAAAATGGATAAGTATGGTTTGTGGTGTGACCACATCAATATGCAGAAAACTATAAAAACAAAGGCATCAACCTTTTTCTTTAGAAGATAAGAGAGACTCTATGGATAACATGTACTATTCTTGGCTTTATTTGTGTACTTGGAAAATGATGTTTTTAGTGTTTTCATACATTTGTAACAATTAAGAATTTGTATTATGATTATTGATTTAATTTTATAAGATATGATATTAAACTTAAATTTTGTCCTATCTAGGAAATCATATATAGTGTAATTTAATCATGTCCTTCAAACCTCTTTCTTCTCAAAAGTTTAAATTAATATATACCAAAGCTTATTAAATCCTATGTAATTTAATTACTATTTTTTTTCTTAAAATTTTTTTGGATGATATAAAAAATTGTAAAATTATAATTTTCAAATCATGTGGTGTGGTCCTGTAGAACACTATGATTCTTGTATAAAACATGAATTCACTTATTGAATAAATAATTAAATATATAATTTTGACATACAAAATAAAATTCGCCCTAGTTAAAAAAAAAAACCGAACAGGACTAGTTAAAACTCCTTAATTCTTAGATTGTAGTCTTAACCTAACTTTGACATATCACGAACCAAACATCGAACCTAGTCCGAACCTGCCACCATTAACAGAATCCAATCTCAGTAAGTAATACAAATACCATTATCAAAGTTACCAATCTAACATCATCCCATCACTCTAATTATGTGACTACAGATCGTTACAGATCACATTGTATCAGTAAAATGTGTGGTTGCTGCATGTATGAACACAAATTCACAGGGCCATATGATGTATTGGTTCGCTTGGTCAAATCTTTGCCGAATGTTATAAGTCATAAGGCCATTATAAGTTGTGATTTCTAGCACATTAATTGATATAGGCCCAATATATATATTTCGTGGTAGTGTAGAAAAGCATATTTAATATACAAGTATTATAGCATTTATTCGAGAAATATATTGATGAATTGTGGTTGGTTTGAAAAGTATACTTATGCTAGAATCACATTATTATTTTTTATGAATACTATATATATATATATATATATATTCTTTTTTATGAATAATATTATTTTTTGTCATCCTTTTAAATGGTAAAATTGGAAGCTAAGGATTTGTAAGGCCTCAAAACATTAAAGAAAAACCAAACTTAGTTTTTTTATATAACATTTTAATTTTGCTTAGCATATTAACAGCAGCTAAGAAAACAAAGAAACTTATTTTCAGATTATAAATAAATAAATAAAACAGATAAAATATTATTATTTAATACACCACAAATTATTAATTACATATCACGAGAAACTAAAAAAATACCGCAAATAAAAAAAAAGCATAGATTAAAGTACATGCAAAGCTAAATAAATACAAACATTTATGCTTCACTATATACTTCTCTCTAACTTCAATTTTACCAAACACCAAACCAACCTAAACCGTAAGGTCCGTAACCATTACTAAACCCGGTTTAATTTAGAGTTTAACCACTTCAGGAATAAAGACAGGGTATCGATCGATACAATCAGACCATGGTCCATCTTTAGATGTCTTAATCGTACGGTTACATTTCCACACAGCTGAGTTACATTTAAAACCACTCCCAAACGCTATTTGCCAAACTCTATCGCCTCTTCTCATTCTCCCTTTAGCCTCTATATAACTAAGCTCGTACCATAACGATGATGATGATGTGTTACCAAAACGATGTAGTGTCATTCTTGAAGCTTCAACATGTTCTCCTGAGAGCTGTAGATTCTTTTGGAGCTCGTCGATCACAGCTCTACCTCCTGCATGGATACAAAAGTGTTCGAAGGCTAGTTTGAAATCTGGTATGTAGGGTTTCCATTTTGAGTTGAAGATTTTTCTTGCGATTAGAGATGAGAGGAAGAGAAGTTGTTCAGAAGCTGGTAGAACCAAAGGACCTGTTCAATCAAGTTCATCAATAAAACCAAACCGTAATAAACAGAATTGTAATAGGTTTTAATATCGAACAATGAATTTAATGCAACCATGGGACAGTTGACTTTACTAGTTGACTATATAGTAATAAAATATATAGAGTGACTATTTTTAATTTAAAACCTAACCTAACCTAAATAGTTGAATTTATCCCTTAATAAATTTTAACCATTTATATCATTGTCATGTTATGAAAATGAAATATAATTATAAAATGTTATTATTATTTATTACCTATAGTGGTGATATTAGCCTTGAGTGCTTCACCAGCGATAGCCATGAGATCTTTGGACAAGTTGATACCAATATGTGATTCTTTATCTTCTTGTTCATAGACACAATAGTAAGACTTGTCTTCAGCTCCNGGCCCGCGCTGCAGCCCATCCCTGAGAGATTAAAGCTTTTGATATTACTCCTAAGTTTATATTTGTTAATGACCATAGCAGAGAGTGATGGTGTTGGAGAGAAGAGTGAGCAATTAACAATAAGGATATCAACATCTTTAGGTTTGAGACCAGTTTTGTTGAAGAGATCATCCATGGCCGTGAAGATAACTATCTGAGCCTCACTTCTAGCCGATTCCATGGTTGGTGTTGGAGGAATATAATGAATAGCTGGAGGTAGACAAGTCTCTTCACCAAGACCAGAACGTTCAAGAATTCTCATTTGGAAATCAACACTCTTAGGGTTGTCCTTAAGGATCAAACGAGAGTGTTCCATAAAAGTTGAGAAGGGGACACGACATGTGACAGGTGGCTTATAACAAGAGTAGTCAACAAGGTAGACAGTACGTGGCTTGGACATGAAGTAAACTGTAGTGATAAAGATAATCAAGAAAGAAGAACAAAGAACCTGAATTAGGTCAAAATGAAGTGAACTCCAAATATTAAAGATTTCTTCTGGACCCATTCTAAGAAGCTCAAGGACGATGATGGCCATGATTGGGATCAATAGAAAACTCAAGAAATTGTTAACTAAGTATTGGTAACCAAGTTTAACATACTTGAGCTTCACCGAGCTAGAGAACTCTGGCATCGGTGCCTGAGGCATCTTTAGAGAGTTTTTAATGTAATATATGTTTTGTATTATCTTGTGATTTGGGGTTTGAGGATATGAGTTAATGAAGAAGAGAGTGTGAAGGAAGGTGAAGGATATAAAGGCAAAGCAAAGAAGGGGTAGATGAGAATAGTTAATGAAGAAACCAACGCTCACGTTTTGCTCTCTATTTATTTATTTATTATAAGAAAAATGTGTTAGGAAATAATAAAGATTGTTGTTACCTTTTGATATAGAAAAATTCAGTGTAAAAATATTTGATATTTGTGAGTGAAATAAATAAAAAAAAGACAAGAAGACGTGTCAGCTTTTGATATAAACGAGATAAAAGAGTTTGGTAACAACTCAGATCTGATGATCACGTAACCTGGTAGGCGCAAAATAAGAGTGTTAAATGGAGTGGACGGTCGACATAAATACTTATTACATTTATAAAAGTTACTTGTCATATACCGACCTTAAATCAACATGTACGAGTACTATGTAATTGTTAAAACATGCATATGTAAAAACATAATTTTAATTTTAGATATTTTTAACTTGTCAAATAAAAAATAAATCAAAAACATTAATACTCAATTTTTTACTAGTTATTTATTCGATAAACATTTTAAAAGAATGTAAAAATTAGCTATGGGCATTTCTTCCTTTTTGAATTTTTCTTTTTTGAAAATCGAAAATTACGACTTTTCCTTTGGATATAAAAATAATATGTAAATAGATAAGAAAAAGAACACGAAAGAAACATAAATTTTTAAATTTTAAGAATTTTTAGATGTTATAGCTAAATATATATATATATATATATATAATATTTTTATAATTTCTCTTGTTCTTTATCTAATTCTTGTGTTCTAATAATAAATTAAAAAATATAATTTAACTATCAAATTTTTCGTTTACGTAACCATTCTATTTTTTTTGTAGGAATAGTTTAGATAATAATTATAAACTATAAACTTACATGTTCTATTTCATACTTTCCATTTCTAATTCCAAAATATCCAAAACAACTAAAAACTATTTATGTAAAATTGATACTATTGGCAATTACATTATAAGGTGAAAAAACTAACTCGCACTAAGACATTTTTACCACGTAATAGAATGTGCATATATTTGATTTAAACAGCCAAATATATCATATATCTAAAATAGCAAATATTTTGTCTTGTTCTCATTTCTAAATAATACATGGATTCATTATTTATCCATGAAAATAGTGGCTTCAAAACTATTATATATCTTTTTCTTTATTGTCATTTGACTCAGTCTAAGGTTCATAAATTAATGAAATAAATATTAAACCCTTTCATATGCGTAAATTAAATATTCGAATTAATTGTTTGTTTATGTATATATTCATAAAGACATGCCTGTCTCTGTCATCAATTTAAAATATCCACCTAATTTTTTTTAATGTTGTCTTTGATCTGATATACTCATGTCAGAAGTGAGAACCTTATAATGATTAATGAGAGCATTCTAATAATTGCGAATCATATAAATTTTTATAAACAATTACAGTTCAATAAAATTATATATATAAACAATTCAATAAAAGTATTAACATATAAAATGTAGTTATGGTCTTAATATTAAAACTTAAAATGTATTAATGAAAATATTATATTCCTTATAAATTAATCTTTTGAATTTACTATAATATAAAATGGGCCCAATAGTCATTTTAAAAGTGGGAAAACACGAGTGAAAAATCAAACAGTAGTTACACTGTTTGACTTGGAAAGTACAAGAAGACAAATCTTGAGATACATAGTTTCTGAAAACATGAAGCAAATCAAAACAGTAGTTACAATGTTTGACTTGGAAACATAAGACAAATCTTGAGATACTTTGATTTTACATATTGAGACATTCCACCTTCAAATAAAGTCTAAATCTTTTTTGCTATGATTATTTTTGCAAATCATAAATTGTGTTGCATGCATGAGTAAGGTTGTAAGATACTAAACTGGTATGGGTAGTTCTACTTGTTAAATTTGGTGAGTGACCATGACCAGGTCCTTGTTCATGTTGAGGAGTCTATAATAAGTTTGGATCTTTTGTGTGATTAACATTTTAACATGTCATCAAACATGTATAAATAGCCAAATTAGTGAAACCAAGATCAAAAGGTTTTGTGGCAAATGAATCTGCCAATAACTAGAGGATGAACATCTAAGAACTTGGAACCACATAATGAGATCATTAATGCCAACAAATATTGATGAAAAAGTTTAGTTTATAGCTGTACACAAGTTGATAAGTACTTGCCCTTCTCATTTAATATGACTATATAATATAATGTTTATGTATTCGATTAGCCACATTAATTTCATAGTCAACGATATAGTTCTTCCTTCATCTTTCAAATAAATAATTTTTAGGGTTTCCTAATATAAAATGACAAATAAAAACATTAAATAAATAGTATATATAGCCTTTGGATTTAGACTAAATATGAAAAGTATTTTCTCTTAATTTATTTAAATTTTTTATGTCTAACTCATTACAGCAAAAATATAATACAACGGCCCCACATAAAGATAATGTGATGTGATAAAATTAATATACAGCTCCCAACTACCTTATAAGACGTTTAACGAAATTAAATAAATGTATCAAACACTTACTATTCAAAATATACACGTGTATAATTATATGTTTCTCCAATATTAGATTTTTGCAACTCTCAAATATTTTACAATTTCTATTTGGTATATCTTCCTTTTTAATTTAATATGACAAGATTTTTTTTGTTTGCTAATTTATTTTTGGTTAATATTTGTTTGCTATCTTAGGTAAGCCCGTTTCATAAATATACGGGCAATTCTCATAAACACCACTAAATTTATTTTATATTCCATAAATATTATTAAAATTGATTTATGACAAAATTACAATTTAATAATTTAATTAAATTAGAAATTAGATTTTATTTTAATAAAATTATAGAAATTCTAAACAATAAATACTAAACTCAAATATTATATATTAAAACCTAACCTTAAATATTAAATTCTAATCTGTAAATCAANCATAAATACTAAACCCTAACCCCTAAATAATAAATAGTAAACCCAAACATTAAATATAAACTCTAATATTAAATAAAAAGTATATATTTTTATTAAAAAAATATAATATATTATTAATAAAAAATGGTATTTATGTTTAAATAAAAAATTAATGTAATTTTGTCCAAAAAGCTACATTTTGATGGTGTTAGAGAAAATTTCTGTAAATATATTAATCATAAATATTTCTTTTGTTGACATATTAAATATTAATCATAAATATTATACGCCAAATAATTATTTAAGTGATGTGGAATCAATTAACTCAACCAAATGAAGCAATTATTTTTGTAGAGATTTCTTTTTACTACTTCTATGGAACTGTTAATTTTATCGAATTAATTATATTTAAACAAAAAATCATACTAATTAATTAAATTTTGTCTTGAATTAAATACATATGAATTTTCTCTAGACCGAAGTAGAATTAATTATAAGTGAAAATTGATTATATCAAATCAAACTCTTAGTCATCTCATTGAAATTTGGGAATAAGACTTAGTTTGTCGAATCAATCATAGAACATGAATATGATTTTTTATATTCTAAATGTTTATGCTTAAACTCATATATTTTAAGTGATTTTAGTGCCAAAAAATATTATGAAAATACCATAGTGATATTTTCCAAAATCTGAGATGATATTTCTAACTTCATAACTCAATTGAATTAGTAGTACAGGGTCATGTTAGTACTGTATTGGGTGAGATGTGATGGTATTATATAATTAAGTAGACCATTCTCCCAACTATATTTATTAATTTTGATTTTTTATAATAATATCTATATAAATGTTTGGACCATAAGTAACCTCTCTATCGTATTGTTTTCTAGTACTATCAATTATTCTAACCAGCTAAATTACCTAAATTTTTGTTTTTTTGTCTCCTAGCTTTTATTAGGATAATTAACAAGATAAATTATTTTACTTTATAATTATTTTATTTTTCCCTAAATTTCATATCTAATTTGATTTCACAAATTTTCACCAAAAGCGATTTTTACAGTTTTTTCGTAATAAAAATATGATTTGAAAAAAATTCTCAAAAATATTTCATTATTTTTTGGCCTAATTGTGAATAATAATAAAACTCGTAGAGCCCATTGTAAGTACTTTAATTTTGAAAACAAATAATCTTATTACAGTCAACAAAATTGTATACTGATCGATTTATAAAAATTGTGTCATTTATTAATATAATTTTCACATTCTCTTTGGGAAAAAGTTTAAAAATTGTTAAAAGTTCATCTTAAACTTGATCTTTCATATTAAGTGGACACGGGATACATGGCTATGTTATAAAATATATCATGTTAGTATTTAAATGCAAAACTATATTTACAATAGTGTGACGATTGTAACACATCATCAAAACAAACATGGAAATCTCACACTTCTTGAAAATAATAAATAAACTATATCCCCTCATTTTATGGCAGTGAGAAAAGATAATTTGGTCCAGTTTTAATCTAAAGCTCAATAAACAAAAACTTTAGATGTTAAAATAATATTATTAATTATAGAGGCATTATTGGAAAGTTAAAATCAAGAAATAAACTATGAAATGGCTTAAAGTTCACACTTTACACTGAGTTTTGTCTTATCTTAAGTCTCAACTTATTTTAACGAAATTCCTCATAAGTCATAACTCTAATAAAAGTGGGCTTTGTAGATAATGGGCTGAGAATCATATCTCTTTTTTAGCCCAAAAGCCATTACATTGTATGCCTTGTATCATGTAGTATCAAGATCTTACATGTGTCAGTGTCACACATGACCAATCCTGACTCCTGAGCCAAGCAGAATGAAACTCGAGTCTAAAGATCATAATTTTCAAAGACCAAATATTATTAATACAAATGAACTATTATAGAGGAGACTAAGAGAAAAAAAAACTAATATGGTTGGGTCCACTCCTTACCGACCCTTGAACTTGTATAAAACCAAAAGTGTAAACTTGTTATTGCCCTAAAATTTGTATGAACGATCGACTTGATCTTTAGAATGTTACCAAGATCGATCTAGTTACTTTTACGATTAATCAGACGTTTTGATGTACATGAACATCACAAGATCCTCTACTCCATCAGTGAAGCTCCTTTCTTATCACGTGCTTCAGACAATGAGACATGGTTCCTGCACGTCCATAAAAAGATATTACAAAAGCATGTGAAACCACAAAGTAGTAGGAGAGTCTTACTAATACTATATAACACTCTTGTCCTTTGACTTTTCCTTAGTCCATGAAAATCACTTTATGTTTATATTCCAATTAAAATTCGAAAATGCGATACAGCTGTTTATATAAATATTTGGAATTAATATTAATAATAAGAAAGTTTCTGACAAAACCAAACCCCTTGACTTGTTGTCACTTCCGTGCAAATCCCTCTTAAACTCTCACTGTCCTCACTCTTCAACCTCTTCTTTAAAAAAAGAGAATAATAATCAAATTAAAATTTATTAATTTCATGCATTTATTGTCACTTTCTATAAGATTCAACAAGACAAATAAATATAAAGGTGAAAAAAAATAACTGAATTATATAAGCAAAATGTTTGTATTAATATAATTTTAATCATTTTAAATTATTAAAATTCACTTGGAACATCAAAATTCTTTCACACTAGTAAAAAAAAAAGAATAAATAAACCATCATAATCAAGCATTAACATCAACCATAAACTCATTATATGAAAATTTATAATAAACACTCTTAAAATTGCAAAACTTTGATTTAATGTCTTAAAATCTTACATTCTCCAGACCAAACTCACTTATATGTGTCTTAAATACTAAAAAAAAAAAAACAAAAAACAAATGACTCTTCATATTTCTCACTTTGAAAACATTAAAAAGCAAAATCCTATGAAGCTGCAAAACTTTTCAATGGGCAACAAGAGGAGATATTGAGAGGAGAAACTTGATCAAACAAACCAAAACTAGAATCTCCTAGCTCAACCTCATCCACATCTGGAAACTCAAAATCAGGTAGTTCACTTGAACCATTCTCTTCAAATCCATTAAACTCATCAAGCAAACCAAAACCATCATCATTAAAGAAACAATCAAAGTCAAGATCAGGAATTTGTAGATCAGTAAAGTCGAAATCGAACAACACTTCCTTGTTTCCATTATCAGGATTGACACAAGTAAGAGTTGAAGCTAAAGTATCATCTTGTTCAACAGGTGAAGAACGAGAACATTGACTAGTCTCAGATAAAGACTTAAGAGTATCATACTCAAGCTTCTTAACATCATAAGCTTTAGCAGCTTCTTCAAGAGTATCAAAAGTACCTAACCAAGTTCTAGTTTTAGTAATTGGATTTCTAATCTCAGCTGCCCATTTCCCCCATTTCCTTTGTCTAACACCAACAGGTTTCTTAATCAAAGCTAAACCAGTAGTAGTAGCTTTCTTAGTTACAGTTTTAGTACTGTCTTGTGAAGAACCATCAGAGACCTCAAGAGAAGAAGGTTCAATCATTGGGAAGTTAATCTCATGAACAATCCTTTTCATTTTCCTAGGCTTAGGAAACAAAAACTCATCATCATCAACATCATCATCTTCATCATCATCAGTAGCGTAAGGATCATTAACAATGATACGAACTTTTCTCAAAGGCTGTAATACTTGAGTATGAGTTGATGAAGATGGTGAAGTGATTCTCTTAGCTTTCTTCTTAATCTCACTAATCTTAATCAAAGACTGATATTTCTTAATACCAACCATTGTTACTAATCTCACTACTCAAAAGGTCAAAATTTTTGTATTAAACTATGAAAAATGAAAACTTTTGTTGCTTTATATGAAACCCACCAAAAACATCAACTCCAGAACAAGTCCTGTTTACAAAAAAAAATCAAATCTCAGATCGAAAAATGAATGATTTATAAATAAAAATGATACCTTTTGGGTTTTAAACGCATAGAGAGAGAAGGAGTCTCAAGAATAATCCTCTGCTTAGAGCAGAAGTGAAGAGCTTTAACCAAACAAGTTTTCAAAGAAGAAGATGTTGAAGATGAAATTGAAGAAGAGATGTTGTTAATCAAAGACAAAATCACAATCGATTCAAACTCAGCCGACATAAATCCGCGTTACAAACGCCTTTGTTGTTGTTTATATTCCGATTCAAAAAAAAAACCAAACCTTTATCACTGTTCCTGTTCTTCAAAACAACAACAAAAGTGAGATTAGAATAAAACCCAAATAGCTAAAACCCAGAACCCTAAGAGAGAAGAAAGATAGATTAGAAATCTGTGGTTGAGAATAAATGAAGAATCTTTAAAACAATTTTCAGTAAAAATAAGTGTTAATAAAAAATAAAAAATACTCGATTTTTACAATACCTCAGAGACGACGCAAATCTCAAAAAAAATAAACAAATCAAAACTAAGAAGAAAATGTTTTTTCATATTTAATTAATTTTTTTTTACTAACCTTTGTGAATGTTTCTTCCTCTCTATCTCTGTTTCTTCTTTGTTTTTATTTATAAAGCCAATTAGTAAACTATAAATATGTAAAATGGTAAAAAAAAATCTGTAAAATAGAACTTTTTTTTAGCAAATTTATAGAAAATTCAGATTTATTGACTACTAAGAGATTTTGTTGTGTGTAAGTCAATGAGTAAATAGTAGACTTTTGACTAAGAATAATTAAAAATAATATTTTGCTATTTAGGGAGAGAGACTATTAGGTGTCATAGGTGGAAGAGAGAGAGTAGAGAGAGAAGAGATATTTTAACATTAATGGCGCATGACTCTTTCAGACATCATGTATCTATCATGGCTCTCCAAGAATCCTAGCGAGTGTTCCTTACCAATAAAGAATTCTAATAAATTGAGTTGGTTTAATTGGAATCGGTTTAGTTCCTATTTCGGTTCGATTATATTGATTGTATTAGATGATGTATTTGATTTTTAATGAATGAAATTTCAGAAGATTGAATTATAAATTTGTTATTAAATTATCTTAAATTTTAGTCTAAATATATACATTTTTTTAGTTCTGTATGTTTAGTTAAATTGATCTTACAAAATTTAAATTTTATATTGTTATTTAAGAATTTTTTAAATTATACATAAATATTTTGAATTTTAAATTGATTATATTTTTAATGGTAATAGATTTTATTGTGCACTTTCAAATCATACTGAATTTTATAAGATGTTTTAAATTTTGTTTCAATAACAGACAATATATCATTTTAAATCTAATATTTTTAGATTTTATGTCAATACACTTCTCTTAGTCATTTTATATTTTTACAGATTATTCAGGTAATGTTTATATGTGTAGATAAATATCTTTCATTTTGTATACAACAATATTTAAATAAATATCTAAATTTTGTTTATTCTGTTTACTATATATTTTCACTTAAATCTTTCTACTAATCTATCAATTTTTGAAATTATATTTATTAGCAATATTTTAACTAAATCAATAAAAAAATCTCATTGAATCAAATTTTTATTAGATTTTTATATATGATTTAAGCACAACAAAATGGTAAAAAAATCAAAGATGAAAATTGTGTCATATTGTATTCTGGTTAAACAGAACCAACTTGAGCTAAACCAAATTGTCGTAATCTAAACGCAAATTTAATTGGTTACATTTATGTGATAATATTGGAACTATATATATATATATAATTTGGAGCGTTGTTAAAAATAAATCAAAATTTATGCATGATACGAGTCATGACTTTATACACAATCTATTCTCAAATGTTCGAAAATGAATATTTTTTGCTAAAATTTAGCAAAGAATGTTTATGGCACATGTGACACGTATCCTTTCTATGTTTGCTTCAATCTTACTAAAAGCAAGTTTTATTATAACAATTGACCTCATAATAATAATCATAATACCTTTTTGTAAAATTGACAATGAAATCACAAGGGAACAAAAAAGATGGTTCTTTAAAAATGTAACAAGCTTAGTAACAGTATCAGATTAAATAAGTAAAACAATTTCATTATTTAATCAAAATTTGAGCATACCATGTTCATTATATCATATAAGATGTATGGATCTCTTATTAATTAATTTAAAATAAAATATATACAAATGCATGTATTTATGATGCACACTATAATGACAAATAAATAAAAGATAAAAAGATGAGTATCTAATTGTCTGGTGACAACTTCTAATAAAGGCACGACTCGGTGTGGGTGACAATAACTAACAAATTAAATGAAATGTGTTATACAATATTAACATGAAAAGTTTGGCATGTGAGATGCACGTGAGATAAGGCTATGGGTCTTTTGACTCTTTTCTGAAGCTAAAGTGAGACACGCAAACGGTGGGCGCGTGGCTCAAAACACTGTCTCCCTTCAGACAGTAGTACTTTATTTCCCGCCATACACTGTGTTGGGTCCCACTTTCCCGCCCAAAAAAGAAACTGCCACGCACCTAACCTGTCTCATCTCTTGCCACGTATTAACCAATGCCACGTGACCATTTGGCCTCTACGATGGACTCTCTGCTTCGCTCGTTTCTCAATGCCCACCTTATTGGTTTTATTCTCTCTGATGTGAAACTCTTATACCCAACTAAAAGTAAAAATAAAATTTTAACCGTCTCTTGTCTGTGCAGCAGTTGTATTATTCGAATTTTAACCGTCTTTGTTTGTGCAGCAGTTGTAATAATATCAAACATGTCAGGATCTTGTATGTGTAAGGTGTTACATTAACAACTGAAATTAAATAGTGTGTCGATACTACTCTCACATATCACCACTACTCTATACAGTCACTTGTTTTATTTGAAATAATAATTGTTGAAGTTTTGGATGTGTGAGCATGGAAACCGTAGGGCTGGATCTTTTCATCAATTAGGCCCAACTAGGCCTAACTTTATTACTCTGTTGTCTTCATTATAGATTTAGCGACACCTTAAAAGTTATAAGACCCAAGCCGCCCAATGTTATATAACGCTGTCGTAGCGTAAATAATATATTTTTACCTTTTTACTGTGACTGTAAATCTGATGGTAGTATAATGATTTTGGATTTTGCTATAGTATTACATCAAATCAATATTAGTGTGACACCATAGTGAATGTTTTTTTTTTTTACTTTAATACTTTTATAGATTATAATTCAGAGTTTTTAGCTATATTAGATTAATAATGCTCGTATTATTTGAAAATATAATTAAGTTTTAAATTAAAAATAAATACATTATTATTATTTTAATTTAGTAAAATCAGTGTTAATATGTAAAAAATATCAAAATTAATATAAAACATAAAGTAAATATTACACAATAAATTTCAATAAAACATTGAACATGAAATTACAAGACCAAAACAAAACAAATAAATATTATATTTGTTATAAAAGTTAATTAGAAGATTAGTATTTTTTATCAAACAATTAAATACTAAAACAATTTTAGTTGATAGTATAATAATATAATAATACCAAAGATATCAATATCTCCATTTCCAAATTTATTCAAACCAAAACATCTTCTAATAAAGATAACACAAAACACAATCTAAAAAACAACAAACCTCTATTATTATTATTTTCTTATAATCCGAAATAAAGAAGAATGAACATTACCCATTTTTATAAATAATCTCATTCTCTCAATAATTTACCAAACTCTCATATATGTAAATTATTAATTAATACCCATGTTCCATGACATATTAAAGTCTTCACCAACTAACATCTCAAGTCCATGTACCTCAACCATAACACTCTTGTTCTCTCCTTCATCTTCCAACCCAACCACATAAGCATGCTCCTTCGAGCTTACCTCAACCTTCTCCGTCATCGGACTTCCATTGATAACAATATCAGAAGCTTGACCTGTTCCTCTAAGTCCCAAAACACTCACTTTACTTATCACCCATCCTTTACTCAAAGCAAACTTACCTTCTTGAACCTTAGACCACATCTTCACACTTCCATTACCAACCGAAGCGTAGAAGTCAACGTACGTAGACTGACCATGTCCTAGCTTCATCTCCGGAAGCTCATCCTCATCTAAGAAGAGTTTCCCAGTAGCATAACCTTCAGAAGCTCCCATTGGGAAAGTAACAACGAGACTAAACGGTGTCGTTCTTGCTTCTTTAGAGATCAAGCCACCTTGTTGCATTGGTAATATAGTGTTTTGGTAAAGATGAACGTTGATAAAGTTCAAAGGAGCTTGAAGAATCACTCGTTTCCCTTTCTTGCTGACCACTGCTTGTGTAAAGTCGAACATATGGTACCAAGAACCTGGTGGGAACAAAGCTATTACTTTGGTTCTTCCTTTTTTAACAACCGGAGATATCATTAAGCTACTTCCAAGCAAGAACTGTCTACTTATGCCATAACATCTAATGTAATCAGGGAAAGAGAAGAAGAGTGGTCTAGCCATTGGTGCACCGGTCATATGAGCTTCGTAGTTAAGTGTGTAGAGGTAAGGAAGGATCTTGTATCTCATACCAAGAGCGTTACGAGCCGATTCAGCAACTGTATCCCATTGATAGAGTTCTTGTCTTGGAGAATAGTAGTTAGCATGGTCTCTTGAAAATGGATAAAATGCGCCGAGTTCGATCCAACGGTTACATAGTTCTTCTGTAGGTTTAGGGTAAAATCCACATATGTCTGAACCAACCATAGGAACTCCAAATATACCAAAGTTTATCATTGTTGAGATAGATACTTGTAAGCTTTGCCATGTTCCTTTGTTGTCTCCAGTCCAATGAGCAGCGTAGTGACCCGACCCAACAAAAGTAGACCGGGAGAGGATAAAGGGACGCTTGCCTTTGGCAGCAAGTAACGCCTTGTGTGTCGCGATGGATTCAGAGAATCCATAAAGACTGTGAGCATCGTATTCTCGGACTCCATTGTAATGAGTAGCACTAGTTGCAATAGTCTTGAACCCAACCGGAGCCATAACACCAGTAGCATTGATCTTGTAAGGTGGATCATCCCATCTTGTCTTGGTTATATTCTTGCAATCCAAGCAACAAATCCAACCTGGTCCTGTTCCACTTGGACATTGCTTCCCTTGTGGGATTGTGCATAAGCCAGAGCAAAAGTTCGATACCTCGTTCATATCGATCCATAAACCATCAATGGGAACCATATCATGGAAGCGACGGACTTCATCTCCCCACCAAGCAACAGTCTTAGGGTTTAGGAAATCAGGGAAGTAAACCGGACCAGGCCATACTTGAGCCAAGAAAGGCTTTCCTTCATACTTAATGAACACATCTTGAGCCATGGCTCTTTGGTAGACACCATAGCTAGCGTTGACACCAATACCAGGATCATTGATGACAATATACTTCATTCCCATCTTGTGGATTTTGTCCAAGAATGCTAATAGCTTAGGACGAGGATATGCAATAGGATTCAATGTGAAGTCTTTGTGACCATCCATGTGATCATCATCGGTCCATATCACATCAAGTGGGATCTTAGCCTTTTTGTAATTCTCCACCACATCTTCAACAACTGATAAATTATGGTAGCCCCACCGACATTGGTGAAAACCTATAACACAAAAATGCGTTACAAACCAATATATATATTTTTAATTTATCCATTTTTTTACCATGGTCCAATTTCAAGATCTATTCATTACACAACACCAAAGGAAAACAAATTAGGAAAGTCAAAGATATGTTTTAATATATCATGTTCTTATCTTTTTTAGTTAGAAACCATAATTAGAAAGCGACAACCACATTTATATTACATATCCCACAAAAAAACAAGTACAGCTTTTAAGTTGTGTCGGAAACAAGATCACATATACTTACAAATAAATTTTCAACACACCATGTGGCATTTCAGTACTAGTTCAATATTAAAATATAAATATAATATATTTTATAAATAATTCAACTTTAATTCTTTTTTATAAATAGTTTTACGCAAAATCTATTTTTCTCGTGACTCTTCATTTTGACTACACAGTCAAACTTTAATAACCTTATATATAGATACTAACACTAGTCAATAACCTATAACTTAAACATCACATGACCACAAAACAGAATAATTAATCCTAATATAAAAGTAATTAACTGTCTTAATTACCTCAAAACATTAAGCTAACTGAAAAAGACAAAAGACATGTGAAGTAGATAATGTAATAAATGGAACTCACCTAAAGACCAGTACGGCATCGCTGCAGGCCGTCCGATTAACTGAGTATACTGATCAACAACATTTAACGGCGTTGGTCCGGCGATGAAATAAAAATCAAAAACACCTCCGATAACTTTATACGTCAACGAAGTACCTCTATAAAACACATCCATACCATTACTATTCAAAAGCAAAACACCATGAGCATAAGCTTTACCTCCAACGTTTCTTAAATCCATATAAACCGGATGCGAACCGTATAAATCAGTATTAAGATTAATCGCTGATACATCTTCTGTGTAAAGTGTATAAGGTTCATTAGGTACGAGTTTGATTCCTTTAGCTTGTGAGTTTTCACCTAATCCATAGATTGATGCTTCTTTAGGTAATGAAGTTGAGATTTCCAGGTATTGATCTTTGAATACTAATTCTCCAAATGCTTCGTTTGAAGATGTGTTGAAGAGTGTTTCACCGGTAGATTTACGTTTAACGGCGAAACTAAAGGGGTCAGTTGTGTAACTGAAGATTAGTTTAGTTCCGGAGAGTTCTTGAACTGTGGTCGGAGATTTTCTTGATTTTCCGACCGGTGGTGGTTGTTCTCGTGGGAGGAGATTGTACGGTACTTCCCATCGTTGTTTATTCGCGTCTGTGATGTGAACACGTAGACGAGAATCTGTTTCGTGTCTGTGAAGAATAGAAAAAAAACAAATCCAACGGTTAGGGATTGTTAACTAATGTAGGGTGCGAAGTAGAGGATTAGTGACTTACTTAACGTAGAGACGGAGTGTTGTGATATCATAGCCGTAGATTTTGTTGATCTGTTTGACTTGAAGATAGCCAATGAAACTACCATCTGGAGATTGTTCGATTGAGATCAAACGATAGCCTTTGCCGATGGTGTTGGAGCATTGGATGGGTGAGAAACAGAGGATTAAAGTTAGAAGAAGAGAAAAAGAAAAAGCTAGAGATGAAGAAGCCATGGACATGGTTCTTCTACTACTCTACACTCTATAGTGTACAAGAGCTTGAAGCTTAGCTTTGTGATAAGTGTTGTGAAACACTAAACGATGATATAAATAGTAGGTTTTTTGGACCGATTCAAATCAATTAAATTATTATAAGTTACTAACAAATATCGTTTCATTGTTTGGTTTACCCTAACCGTAAAAATATTATTACATATAAGTAAATAATTAAAAAATAATAACTATGTTTTGAAAATCATTAGTACACTATCAGAGTATTATTAATCATAAAATTATTACATAAGCTCTTTTCTATGTTTTGTTTTTGACATTATATTATACAATATCTTGAATATTAATGGCTTAATGCCCATATCACAAGTCACATGGAACAAATATCTAGTTATTACGTTGTTTGAGAATAATTGCGATGACCAATAAAGCAATAAATTTAAAAGAGATTAAATTAATAAAACAAATAAAATTCAAGGACGTGATTTATTTAAACGTGGTTCCATACATTTCGGTCTCTAAATTGAAACTTGGTTCCCTTTTTCACGATTCTTACAATTTTGTTTTGAATGATTTTATAAATAAAAAAATAATCATACTAATTATAATTATCTATTTTATTTTAATTTTTGACAAATCGTCTCATCGATGTAAACACTCTTGTTATTGAGATACGTAATATACGGCCGTTAAAGGAGTAGATATTTTAGTGTAGAGTCTGACAAGAGTTTAAGTCAGTGATAGTGTAATAAAGGAAGAGACGAAAACATGGGCCAATGAGAGTGAACAAAGTGGGCCTTGAAACACGTGGTATGTTAATACCCACATCATGTGTTATTTCATGCCCTTGAGATTTTGTCTGCTCACTCTTATATGATTTTAAAATTTATTTCAGCAAATAAAAATATTTAAAGTGTTAATGTTTAATGATTTATTTGATTTGGTCAGTTTTCACTTAATCCCGGTTGGGATTAAAATAATTGTAGTTCGATTTTAATTTATATAATTTCGGTTTAGTTGGGATTGATTTTAATTTATATAATTCAGCTCAGTTCTAATTTTTCCCCATTCTGGTTAGTGGTTAATTTTTCTCA
>KE159201.1:280824-292865 GCA_000411055.1 Leavenworthia alabamica | reverse complement strand
TGAAAGTAGTTTCTTCGACACCGGCGACTACAACGAGCTCAACCACTGAAACCATCGGTGGTAAGAGTGATTCGAGTAAAGCGAAAGAGGAGCTGAAACAGATACAACAGCAGCAATCACAATCACAAACGCAAACGCAAACGCATAGAAAACAAAGACGATGTTGGTCGCCTGAGTTACACCGACGATTCCTTCACGCTCTTCAACAGCTTGGAGGATCACATGGTAATAAAAATATTAAATTACGTTATCTTATTATCTCTTTTCTGATTGGTTCGTTTATAATCAAATTAATAAATATTTCTGATTAATATTTATATTTTTAGTAGAAGTTAATTTCAATTTAATATATTATGTTTAGTTGTATAATTAAATGGATTTCTGATTTTTTTTCTGTATTTTTTTTTGCTAATTTTGAAGTTGCTACACCGAAGCAGATCAAAGATCATATGAAGGTTGATGGATTAACAAACGACGAAGTTAAAAGCCATTTACAGGTTAACTAATTAATTTTTAATATTAATAATTACGTTTAATTAAATAAAAAATGTTACTAAACTTTTTTCTAAACAAATTTATGTAATATTTTAGAAATATAGACTTCACACAAGAAGGCCAACGACAACTGTAGCGGCACAGTGTAATGAAAACCCTCAACCACCGCAATTAATGGTGGTTGGAGGTATTTGGGTACCGTCGTCAAAAGATTTTACTCCACCGTCGGATTTAGCCAACAATGGTGGTGTATATGCAGATGCTCCTGTCGCGGTTGTGCAATCTCCTAAGCGTTCGGTGGAGAAAAGCTGTAACTCGCCGGCAGTATCTTCTTCTATAAATACAACTACAACACCTGTTTCATAGAAGTCATATGTCGTGTTTGATTTGTAGGTTTAAAATTTCAAGTGAATGTAAAAAAAGTTTTTGTTTGTAACCAAAAAATATTTTTTTCATCAGTTGAAATGTTATTTTAATTAAGATCTTAAAATTTTAATGTTTTATAGATAAAAAATAGTTGTCGACAAAAAAAAAATTGTGAACCCTTAATTAAATAATATACTTTTAAAAACAGTAGAAAAATTATATTTTATAGCTTAAGAAAATTTTATACTTTAAAAATAGTGGAAAATTATATTCTTTAGATATATAATGAGGCCCATGAAGGTGTGCAACGAAACCCAGATGACTCTACTGAGAGAGAGAACCTAGCTCATCAAAGAACTAGCCAGCACAAAAATTTAAACTGAAAACTGGGAGAGGCTGCGCGAACGCAGGCCTCCACTGCCACAAATTATGACGCAGGCTCTTCCTTTAAGGAAGACCTTAGACATAGTACCCTTTCTTAAGGTGCAATGAAAGTCACTAGTCTAGGCCACTCATCTTCTTGATCATGAGTAGACCCCGTCCAGGTAAGTACTTTAAAACGTTGGAGGCCTTCTAGTTTTATATTAAGCTATCGAGGAGTGCTCAGTGTAAACTTCCCGATGTGGGAGAAATGCTTATTATGATTACAGACGTTAGCTTTTATGGGTTGGGCTTTGATGGGCCTCTTTGAGTAATATCTGGCCCACTTTATGTAGTGAGCATTTTAGAGACAACAAACCCAGATTTGTCTGAGGAGTTCCATCTTTGGCGCCTTATTTATGTTCATCTCAAAGCAGAACCTTCTCAGAGTTCGTTAAACAGTAAGAGTTATGTTTTGTTTTGTTCCCCTAATAATGTTTTGTTTATTCATTATAAATAATGAAGAGTTAGTTTGTTATATATATGTTTTGATTTTTGATTATCAATTTATCATCTTCTTAGATCTAAACAAATGTATTTATTAAGGTGACTAGTGTCTCGAGTGTTGTCCTTGTTTACGGATATAACATAGTTAAAGAACATGACAAGGTTAACACTAATGACATAACACATGACAAGGTTTTAAACACTAACTAACATATGTTTAATCATAAGTATTTGTTGCTAACAAGTTTTGTCCATTTCTTGATCTTTTATATGGTCATTATGACCTAAAACATACATTAGTACATAAACATAAATCCAAAAGTTTATATATATAATCGTAACGTATGCATATACAAAGAGTATAACCTATGTTGATCTAATCTAACAAAAAAATACAATGAATAAATAGAAATGAAATTAATGAGGAAGAGAATCAACAACAGAGTTATGTCTCTTAGAAGGAGCTGAAGGAGGAATGGGAACACCTTTAGGTAAGTAACCAAAAATATATTTGCATTTAAACCCTAACTTCTTCTTATTCTTCATCTCCATCGTGGCTCCGATTCTTGTGGCCGTCACACAAGGACTATTAGCCACCGTCATAAACATAACAAGACATAGTAGAATCATCATCGTACGACGACATGGAGCCATTTTGTAATAAAAGTTTTTTTTTAGTTTTTTATTTGTTCTTTGTGTAATGAATGAAGTGAATATTTATAATATATTGTGTTTGGAAATAAGTGTAGCGGAAATGAGGGGGAAATAGTGGAATGGTGAGATAAGAGTAAACCCTACGTTAATGAGACTTTGAATTTTTGTATTATTTTTAATATTTCTAAGTTTTCAAAGGTTGAGTTTTCTTATTGAGATTTTTAGTCGCAGCCTTCGACTTTTATTTTCTTTTATTTATTTTGTATTTTTTTAGAAGTCCATTTTATATATTTTCTTTTGTCTTTTTTTTAATAGAAGTCCATTTTATACTTAGGAAATCGTCATGTTAGCTATCTTTTTTTGTTGTTTTGTATATTTCAACGTTCAACAGTAATCATCAGAAGATTTATGAATAGTAAGCAAGATTATCTTTCGACTTCAAAATATCAAATACTTACGTCTTAGACACTAGAAGACTAAATAGATTTGGTACACAATACACGTACTGATGACGTACGTATAGTAAAAGGATTAGAACTAAATAACATGTTGTAGGGTTTGATAATCATAATACGAAAAATATTTATTTATTAAACGAATATATATTATTATGATACTTAAAATTCATACGCATAAAACACGTAAAAACAATGTATACCTACACTATCTTTTGCGTGAGAAGGTATTTTAAGAAATAAAGAGAAAAAAATAGTTTAGTGGCGTTGACTAAGTTATACAATATTTGACAACTTAGACAAGTGGCTTGTCATGACTCATCACTCATAAATTAAATTATAAGTTTTAAATATACGATAAAAAGTTTCATATTATTAATTTGTTATATGTTTGTTAGTATGTGAAAAAGTATAACTTTTAATATTACTTTTATATAATAACAAAAAAAAAATAATAATTTTACAAGATTATATAATTTTGGTTCTTAAGATTTGTTATAATATTTATCTGCTTTACTTCTCTTACATTGGTTCACTCCAAAAGGAACATGAACAATAAGGTTCTTGATTTGATCTTTTTTGTAACATAGATTAGGGTTTCCCCAAACACCAAGTCTCCTTCCCATCCTCTCATAGAACTTCATAGAGAACTCGAGCTCTCCACTGATGTTATTACCATTTACATATAGTGCATTGAGACAAGGCATTTTAGTTTCCATTTGTGGAATAAGTTTACCACTAAGATTGTTGTTGCTTAGACCTAAAAACCTCAGTTTCTTGAGTTCCAAGATTGAACTAGGGATCTCCCCTGTTAAGCCTGTGTTTGAGAGATCAAGAACCACCAAATTCTTCAGATTTCTCCACTCTATTTTGGTCAAGTCCTCGGCGAGATGGTTATTGGACAGAACTAGTTCTACTAAAGAACTCATCTCTTGGATCTCTTTAGTTAATCCACCTGAGAATCTGTTGTTTCTAAGATCCAAAAGAGTTAGATTCTTTAAAGATTGAAGCTCTTTAGGTAACTTGCCTTCCAAGTTATTGTTACTTAGATCAAGTTTCAGCAATGAATCCAATCCTCCAAGGCTTAAAGGCAGTGACCCGGATAAGAAGTTCCGGCTCAGATCCAATATCAACAGTCCGGTTAAACCATAGACCTCTGGTATTCTCCCTGTAAACCGGTTTGCAGATAGTACTAAGCGTCTCAGTCTTGTTAACTTAGCCAAATTCTCTGGCAATGAACCACTTAACCGGTTCTCTAACACCACCAGAGATTGAAGGTTGGTGAGGTTAGTTATACAAGAAGGTAGTTCACCTATGAGTCCTTGGTTTGATCTGATCTCAAGTCTCTCCAAGCTGTTAGAGAGATCCAGCCACTTCTCATCCAAGATTGAAGCTAAGTACTGGTTTGGTAATGTAAAGCAGTTGTAAAGAGAGAGAGACTTAAGGTGTTTGAGCTTAAAGAGTTGTGAACTGATCTTTGGAATCTCAGTACAAGAAAGAGACTGGTCTTGTACAGTCCCAAAGCTTAAAGCAGTTACATACCAAAGATCATTATACATATCACAAGTCACACCCTGCAAAGTTTTTGTTGTTTCTTGAAAGGACTCAAAATGAGATCAAAGAAGAATAATGAGAGGAAAAAAAGACCTGAATTGGAGTCAAACCACAAGGGTCAGGATAAAGATTAGAGCCATTCCAAGAGTCACCAACAAAGCCTTGAATAGTTGAGTAAAGAGCAGATTGCTCTGTTTTATCCATATGACTTCCTTCACTTTCCTCTGTTTCTGCCTTACTCCAATCCAACATAAAACATAACACACATAGTAAAAACAACAAATATTGATTCTTTCTTACTCTAAGCATCTTCATTCAAAGATAATCAAGAATTTGGGTGGGTGTTAATGTTGGAAGATGAAAAACAAAGCTATTACTACAATAGATCATGTGACCCTTTAAGTCCTACTTGAGAGTTTGGTTTTTGAGACAAGAAAATGTTATGAGAAGAAGTGAACAGCTTTAGAGGTTTATCTGTTTTGTTTCTCTTATACCCCAAGAAAGAGCTAGAGAGAAAAAGCCAAATCTGTTTCTATAACTTATGATTACACACATAGAGCAGAACTATATGTACGCACCACACATATATAAAAATCCATAGCAAATGGGATTGAGTTATGAAGATATAGGGAACATAGCCAGGTATTTAGACAATGACTAAGCATAAGCAATTAAAGAAAGAAAACAAAAATAGGTAAAAAAGCAAGACACAGTTTACATAGCATCAAAAACAATAATGGTAATGAAAATGATAAGCAGAGGAGAGAAGGTTGAAACAGCTTTGTATTGATAAGAGAGTGTAATAAAGAGAGTTTGATGCTCTTGCATGGCCTGTCTTTGTATTGGACCACTCTTTCATTGGTCTTAAGATTGAAAGGTGTAGCATATCTACTACCATCTAGTCATTATATATATATCTATCTTATTAAATGTGGAATCTTTTGTAAGATCTTACTTAGAAGCCCTTTGTGTAGTCCTTTTCTACCTTTTTACCATTGTGTTTTTGGACTCTTTTTTATAGTTTGGTGATTTTGAGGTAAACATAACCAAGAAAGGTGTCAGATACTCAGATCCATTGATAATGACTTATGTAACTTTGTGTTCTTAACTCTGGATCTAGTTTGGAAAATTAAGACACGCGCCGTCGTGGAAGCAGTTTGTGTACAGTTTGGAAATGACAATGACGATAGCTTCTAGGCTTCTATAGTTCTATTGGGCCAATTTGGGCTTTTATTTTCTCTATTCTTATAGACTTTGATTTGTACTTCCACTGGCCCAAGTTTGTTATCGCCAAGCTTTTTTAATTTATTACTAGTATACTAGCATCTTGGGCCCTGCATAGCCTTTGCTAAAAAATTCAAAAATATTATTTCATTTTAAAATATTATTTATTTATCTTAAAACTAAAATATAGTTTAACATTAATGTTTTTAAAATTAATGACTAAACCAAATATACGTGATTAGTAAATTTAAATCTTTTGAAATCATTTAATATATAAATGCTATTAAAAATTAAGAATTTTTTTTTAATTAGCCTTATAAAAACTAGCTCATTTTTTTACATGTGAGTTAACATAAACAATTATGTGTGTAACACATTTTATACTTGCATTGATCTCCTTTTTCATTTATGTATGTCAAATATCAAAAAGAATAATTATAATATATAGTTGGTGCAAAAATCAAAAATAGGAAAAAGTCGGCACAACCTGAGATAGTGAGACAACGAAGCTTATGAATAAAGACAATTTTCCTTATTTCTATCGAAAAGACAGATGCCTAAAGTCATGTTTAGACCTACCAAATAAATTTATATAAACTTAATTCTATTTACTATATGTAACTTATAAACTTATAAAAAAAATACTACAACCACATAAAAAATAGCATCGGCTTAGTTTATAACAACTCAATACGACATTTACATTTTGTTAAATTGAGAATTTATTACTTTCATAACACATTTGTTTTATGTATATATTTATATCTTATATATATCTTTGTTTATTTGGTATAATAATGCATGCATCTAGAATATCTATGGGTTGTGACGTGCCGTTGCAGCTACTGGTTGGCTAATCCCTAAGTCAAAGCAATTATTTAATTAATCATCATTGTTACCAGCGAACAATTTCTCATATTTATTAACTTAAACTAATACTCTTAGTATATTACTAATCAATATATAGAACATGCAACATAACTAAATACGTAACAATAGAATAATCGAGATGTCAATATTTTCAGTAAATTAACTTATGAGTAACGGCTTTATCAATAAAAAAAACATATACAATCGCAAAAATAGTAAGAAAACAAAACAAAAATGTATTAACAACCAAAATTATAGAAAATGTATATTTCCAAAGCTATATATATAAAAAACTATATCTTAATATATAGTCTAATATTTGTCTTAAATGTTACCACATGAGTTATACACGTGGCATCATAAATGGTGCAACGGATTAGGTCCTGAGGGAACACGACGTTTCTCCACTCCGTAACGAGGGTCGATCTCATCACCGTCGTATAGCTCACCGGAACGATGATGATCATGGTGGTTGTTATCTCGGCTATGGAAAGGCGTGAAGTCAAATCTGTGAGAAAGAACTTTTCTGTTGACTAATCTAATAGTGTATTGACCATGGTCAAGCTTTAACATTGATGGCTGCGTCGAGTAGAGACGGTGGAGGTTGAAGGAGTACAAGTGGTGGAGGAGGAGGAAGAAGAGAGAGAACCATAGAACTATAAAGAAGATTTGAGAGAATTTGAAGGCCATGGAAGATAAGAGAACTTAGAAAATGATAAAAATAAATTTAAGTATATAAGTGTAATTAATAAGAATAAGCCAAAAATATTTTGTTTTTTTGTGTTTTTGTGTGAATTTGGACAAAGGAACTTTAAAAATAACTTTTGTTGGACGGTTTGGAAGATATAAAATATGGTAAGAGCTCATTTGTTTATTTGTATATTATATAGTTGACAATATGTAAAGTTTAAGTTAAACATAGCAAAAACTTAATTGTAACTGTATTTCATATAATAACTGTTAAGTTTTTAATCGTATAAATATATTATTTATAGTTAATTGTAAATTATTAAATTGTAACTGTAATAACCTTAGTTATATAAAAAATTTAATCAACTATATAGTGTAATTATAGTATTATAATTTTAACTGTTTTAAAAATAAATAAAATATATGTATAATTAGTTATTAGATAAATATTAATTAAAATATTATTGTCTCAAATATTATTTAATAAAGACTAAATATATTCTTATAAATTATAAGCTTTGTGATCTGTATTATGTTTCTCATATAAGGAAGTCCGGTAAAAAAAGAAAAAAAAAACAGAGTTGTTTTATGTTATTAGGCAATATATATCATATAATAAAATTATATTCTATATTTAACAGTTACATATATAAAGTATTTATACAGTTTTGTTATCATTAGAATAATGTTGAAAAAATAACTAATATTTGGGCATTATTGCATTATGTCTTGACCTTATATAAATAGTAGTTTCGAATAATTTTTTATAGACAACTTGTATTAGTCTATTTATATCTTTAAAATATTATATTCACATTCTTTAAAAATAAACACACTTTTTGAAGCCGTTCAAAAAGACAATTAACATTATAAAATACTTAAATAAAATTCAGATTATCTTCACGATTATGATATTTATATGCAGTGATTAATTATTGATATACAAAAGAAAAACTATAATTATCAAAGTATTAACATCGGATGAATAAAAAAAAATATTTGGAATAATAAAATCTTCGATTATAAAGTTTCCAGAGAGCAATTTGTCAAAATTTGTTTTTGGTATGTTGCTGATTATTTTAATCAAACTTTGAAATATTTATATTGTAAATTTTTTACAATTCCGTTACAAATTATATTATAACCGTTTATTGATCACATTCATAATTTTAAAATTGTGATCTATGCTTGTTTTGATTTCTGGCCATATAAATTTCAAATTATATTTAATATATTTTTAAAAAGTTGTATAATTAAATAAAATTTTCAAACTTTTTTGATTGAAAATATATCAAGCATAATTTAAAAAATGATGTTGAAGTCAAAACAAAAAATAGATCAAAATTTTGAAATTATGAATGTGGTTAATAGACTGTTACAATATAACTTGTAATAGAAATATCTCTTTTAGTAGAACGGTCATAATTTTTCAAACAGAACTACGATTTCAGATCAGTTTTCGGATATGGATAAATAATGATGTCGTGCATCTCTCCATAAACTATGAAAGAAAAATGAATCTTTTTATTCTTCCGTTTTTGTATTTTCTCAGAACAGGTCGAATCTATTTCATTTTCTCTTTTCCCTTCTATTCTCTTTTCTCTCATGATTTTTTTCATCAGAGTGACTACAAAAATATAACCCTAAAATCCTAATGATCTCTTTATATATATCATTTAGTTTATTATTAAGCTTTAGTTGGGCCTTGTAACCCAATAAGCCCAAAACATTGGCCAATACCACCTAAAATATTTTTAAAAACAGTTCACGGACATTACATCTTCCATCTCTTCAACAATGGATACATCGATCCATTTGAACAAAACGTATATTATCATATAAGCAACACAATGATTTAAGTGATCAAAGATTAAATTTGACATAATTGATTGTCTAAATCTAAATTACCACCTTCCATCCATTCAGACGACAATAGAAGAGTCGACTCGGGTTCTATAATGTGTTTGCAGTCTTACCAGAATTCCCTAAGTTCAGCTATATCTCTAGCGACTCCTGTTGTAATTTTAATAATTTTAAAGGTGGAATGCCTCTAAATTACCACAGCAAATAAAAGGATGATGTCTTTGAGTCGGAAGTCTAGCATCATCCGGATCGTGGTCGTTTAATTATAGTCCGGATATATTTGGCCGGACTTTGTTTTTCTATAGTTTTAGTTGGAAAATAAATCTCATTATTCTGATAACTACAAACAGAGTAGAGTTAAAGAATTCAATGAGTTTGTATGCACATGATGCTAGTGGCAAATACAAAAAAATGGACCTTACAAGCGTAAACGGCAATACTTGATTTAATAATTATGCAATACATACACATAATTTTTTTTAAGTAATAGCACAGTTTTAAATAAAATATTTTAAGAGAGAAATAACAAAATAATATAAGTAATTAAGAATATAATGTGAATTACAATTGCTTCTTCTTTTATACATATATTAAGGGTGAACTAATGCTGGTATGTTTTCAAAATTTTCATAATATTTATTCTAATTACACATATTTTTAATCGTTATCTTTTATTTAAGCCATAAATGGTTGTAGATTTGAAGTGTTTTTGCTTTTAGTTTTACATAATTCAGTTTTTGGATAGAGAAACCACCATTCCGACATAACATGTGAAATCTCACAATAGTTATTGACGAACAAAAAAATATCTTTAAATTAAAAGTTGGGATACCTTGATACTTTACACTCTTAGTCGTAAAAACGTTTCCGTATAAATTTTGATTATATAGATTTTAGTTGTATAAAATATGGCTGTAAAAGTTTTGGATGTTATTAAAATATGATTGGTAACAAAAGGAGGTAGAAACTGTGAATGTTATTTCAATTATATATTTTATTTTTCAAGTATGATTCATTCTCTATGTGGAAATAGTGATAAATATATATATATTTAATCCATACAAAAATATAATTCAGTTTTTGCATAGAGAAANCATAAAATATATTTTATAGTCAGTAATGATTATGAGAAAAGAGAGTTTCTAAAAAATTAATAAATAATTTAAACCATCATTGATATGAATATTATGTTAAATTTTGCTAGGAAGACAAAAAAAAATCAGAAAATTAAAAGTTGGGATACCTTGATACTTTACACTCTTAGTCGTAAAAACGTTTCCGTATAAATTTTGATTATATAGATTTTAGTTGTATAAAATATGGCTGTAAAAGTTTTGGATGTTATTAAAATATGATTGGTAACAAAAGGAGGTAGAAATTGTGAATGTTATTTTAATTATATATTTTATTTTTCAAGTATAATTCATTCTTTATGTGGAAATAGTGATAAATATATATATTTAATCCATACAAAAATATAATTCAGTTTTTGCATAGAGAAACCACCATTCCGACACAACAGGTGAAATCTCACAATAGTTATTGACGAACAAAAAAATATTAAAACGGACAATACATTATTTCTAATTAATCAAAATATTTTTGTGATAAAATACCTAATATTACGATAATTTTTCCTCAATTATAACGGAAAAGAAGATAGAGAAAAATATCTGATTTTTTTTGTTATTTATTTGCTACAACTTTTATTTATCGTTTTTAAAAGTTGAACATAAAATAAATAAAACCGAATGTTTAGACTTTAAAAACTGTAAGAAAAAGTAAAGAACAAAAAGTTTGACTGATAAATATTTGACTTTTAAAACTTAAAACTAAATCTACAGTTTTTAGTGTAAAATAAAAATTCAATCCTAATAAGATACTTAATTCGAAACTGTGGGAGTACAATTTTTGGATGTTCTATATAGTTTGAATTAATCATTGATGATGAAATGTAAAATTCAAAAAATGAAAGAATTTTATTTGTTTAGAATTATAAGAAACCGTTAATCATAAAATGATGTATTTATAACAAATTTTAAATATACTTTCTTAGTATGTGTATGTAAATATAAGAAATCTGAATAACTAGAAACTATAAAAATGGAATATCATTAGTGTTGTTGATTGATCACCTTTTTCCCTTGTAATAAAATCCTAATAAAGTTTTAGGAAAATCCATGATATGTCTAAATTAATTTTTATACGTTGATAATTATTTAATAAAATTTTAAATATATATGCTTTAATATTTTCAGATTACGATTTTCGTACAAGTATTAATGTAACCGTCTATTGACCACAATAATAATTTTAAAATTGCTATCTATGATAGTTTTGACTTTTGACCATTCAATTTTCAAATGATCCTTAATATATTTCCAAAAAACTGTATAATTAAGCAAAATTTTTATATTCCCTTTTGTTTGGAAATATATTAAATGTAATTTGAAAAGTGTACGGTCAAAAGTAAAAAAGAGATATATCATAATTTTGAAATCATGAATGCGGTCAAAAGACTGTTACAATAAAACAGGTAACGAAAATATAACAGCATAAATATTGAGCAAGTTTGATTGAAATAATCATCAACATATACTTCGATATTATCCAAAGAAAAAATAAATTTGGAAGAATCATGAGCTTTCCAAAAACATTATTACCTTTATTTGTAATGGTTGTGTTAATAAATTCAACTATATCTCTAGCTACTACAGTGGTGATTTATAATAGTATTGATGGTGGACTGCGCTTAAATTACCACTGCAAATCAAAGGATGATGATCTCGGAGTCCGAAGTCTAGCACCGTCTGAATCATGGTCTTTTAGTTTTAGTCCGGCTGTTTTAGGTCGGACTTTATTTTTCTGTAGTTTTAGTTGGGACAGTCAGTATCATTATTTCGATATCTACAGACAGGGTAGAGATAACCAATACAATAGTATTGGATTAGAGTGGCAAATACGGAAAACTGGACCTTGCTTGCGTAACAAAAGTACCGGCAT
>KE159201.1:263091-279318 GCA_000411055.1 Leavenworthia alabamica | reverse complement strand
ATTGATGGTGGACTGCGCTTAAATTACCACTGCAAATCAAGGGATGATGATCTCGGAGTCCGAAGTCTAGCACCGTCTGAATCATGGTCTTTTAGTTTTAATCCGGCTGTTTTTGGTCGGACTTTATTTTTCTGTAGTTTTAGTTGGGACAGTCAGTATCATTATTTTGATATCTACAAAGAGGATAGAGATAAAGATTACAATAATTTGGGATTGGAGTGGATAATACTGAAAAGTGGACCTTGCTTGCGTAACAGAAGGACCGCCTTGTTTGATCTTTGCTTTACTTGGAATTGATTTAAAAATTATGTAATGTATACGTATAAATTTTTTAAAACAAAATATTTTAAGAGAGAAATAATATAAGTAATTAAAAATATAATGTGATTGCTTCTTCCTTTATACTTATAGTAAGGGTTAACCCTTTCCGGTATGTTTTCAAACTTTTTATAATATTTATTTTAATTACACATGTTTTTAATCGTTATCTTTAATTTAAACCATGAATGGTTGTAGATTTGAAGTCTTTTTGCTTTTAGTTTTACCTAAAATCTATTTTGTAGTCAGTCATGATTACGAGAAAAGAGAGTTTCTAAGAAGTAAATAAATAATTTAAACCAACATTGATATGAATATTATGTTAAATTTATCTAGGAAGACAAAAAAAATCAGAAAATTAAAATTTAGGATACCTTGTTACTTTACAATTTTTGTTGTAAAAACGTTGCCGTATAAATTTTGATTATATAGATTTTAGTTGTATAAAATATGGCCGTAAAAGTTTTGGATGTTATTAAAAATGGATTGGTAACAAAAGGAGGTCGAAGTTGTGAATGTTATTTTAATTATATATTGTATATTTCAAGTTTTAATCATGCTAAAAATAAATTTATGTGGAAATAGTGATAAAATATATATATTTAATACATACAAAAATATAATTCAGTTTTTGGATAGAGAAACCGTCATTCCGTCACAACAGATGAAATCTCATAATATTTATTGATACACCAAAAATTATTAAAATGGACCAAACATTATTTTTAGTTAATCTAAATATTTTTGTGATAATATACATATCATTAAGATAATATTTTGTTTTCAGTTATAATGGAGAAAAAGAAAGAGAAAAGTATCACATTTTATTTTGTTATTTATTTGCTATAATTATTATTTGTAATTTTTAAAAGTTGAACGTAAAATAAGTGAAACCGAATGTTTATATTTTAAAAAATTTAAGAAAAAGTAAAAAACTAAAAGTTTGACTGATAAATATTTGACTTTTAATAATTTAAATTAAATCTACAGTTTTTAGTATAAAATAAAAACTCAATCCTAATAAGACACCTAATTCAAAACTGTAGGAGTACAATTTTAAGATATTCTATATAATTTTTATTAATCATTGATGATGAATTTTTAAATTCAAAACATAATAGAATATTATTGGTTTATAATTATAACAAATTTTTAATCACAAATGATGCATTTATAACAAATTTTTAATATACTTTTTTAGTATGCTTTTGAAAATATAAGAAATCTGAATAATTATAAACTATATATGAGCATTACCCAAAATGTTAAGTTATATGTTGTTGAAAAACATAAAATTTTCAGTTTACAACTTATTATCTTGCTACCTTTACTTGAATTTATATGTTGATAAGTACTAATGGTTAATAAGATATTTAATTTCATTTAGTTTCAGACGTCTAAACTCTGTTTTGTGGCAATCTCTTGTGCTAATTTCATTTTTGCCGTTTTATAAAAAAAGTAGGTAATGATACCATGATACATGCATATGTATATATTTGGTGCATATTACATAATTAGTTTTGTTGCTATTTGTTGTGAATCTTTGTGATACACATTGGCTTATGTGATTTTGAAATAATTAAATTAGATGAGACTGAGAGGATGTAGCCCTGGGCAAAACAACACCTATCCAAGCACCCGTCCCAAACTAGATACGAAAACACTACCCGAATTCGAATCCGAATCCGAATTCGAAAAATTATTTCATTGTGTGTTACACTCATAAATCCGAAAACCCGTTTCCAAATCCGAACTCGTTGGTTAAAACTCAAAATCTAATAATATATACAAATAATTAAATTAATCTAAAACTTTTAGTTTAACTACTTTTTTCTTTTATTTAATATTTTCTAATCTGAAACTGACCGTATCCGAATATAAATCCGCACCGAATCCAACAAAATTATTTCATTGGATACTAAATTTCTAAATTCGATATACCCGAAGTTGAAAAGAATTTACTTAAATCCAATCTATTTACCGAAATACCCAACCCGAAAAGGATGTGATCTCTTCAATGTGGCCAACAAATATTGTTTTCATTTCACAAAAATATTAAGACCCATTTTGCTCTCCTTGTCTCTTTATAATCAGATAACAACCAATTTAGATGGTATAATATCAAATTATATAATTTTCTTTGTAATATTATGTAATAATAATAATAAATAATTCAAATGGATGATTTTATTCTATTCCATAAGTTGGACATGGACAACAACTGACGCCAGAATCTCTCAAAACTCTATCTAAGACAAGAAGAATAAAATCAGTTTATTTTCTATTTGTGTTTCTGTCTCAAAATCCTTATTATTCAAAAGTTTATTATATTTCTGTTATTTTCCCCAAACAATATAGATATAGATATATTTGTAGATCCGCGGGTTTTATTTTTAGCGGAGTAGATTGCGGATCAAATTTTACCAAAATATATTTGCAGGACAGATACATATTGATATTTTTTTTACGGAACGGATACTGATCTAAAATTTATTAATCGTGGATTATGCGGATTATAAATCTACAGACTAAAAATATACGAATCAAACGGATTGCAAATTTAATAGAACGGATCGACCCGCTTGACAGATTTAGCTATAATCCATCTTTAGAGCTTTAGATAATTTTACTATTTGGATATGAACTCTCTTAATTCTTTAGTTAATATACTTAAAAATAATTGTTAATTCCACAATCCTAATTGTATATTGGAACATAATTTACTGTGTTTGTTTCCCTTGGAAACCAATTTTATTTGAAACCATAATTAGAAGAAAAAATAAAAGAACCAATTCTATTCATTCACTATATTTTTACCCTTTCGTAATTTTAATATTAATGCTTAAAATACAAGAAACATGATCATGCTCTTGACCCATGTAAAGACTTCGGTGCCTCTTGGCTACCTCACGAGGCATGACCATTCGTAGTTGTTTAATACAAGTTGGAGTGTTTGTATAATATGATCAATCATATAATCATAGTTATATCTGATTTTATTTGGACTAATTAATTAGTCTTTTTCTTTTATATTAAATACGTCTAATTATCATCTATAATATCTTTTTGGATTTTTTTTTTACTTTTGGAATATTGCTTGACGTTTTAAAATTTGATGTGCATGATAAGTCTTTTAATTATTTAAACTTAGTTTAAGCTTAATTTAAAGTGTTTTTTGAAAATATAAAATATTGAAAATTGAGGATGAGATTATTCAATAAAAATTTAGTATATTATATAATTAAATACATACAATTTCATTTCATAAACTGTTAAACTAATTAAAATTGTCTACATTTTAGAAAGGTGAGATAGCTAGCATTTTCTTGAACAATGTATTTTTTCTCATCTATAATTTTTGTAATGATGAGGAAAATACAATATTGGATCATATGCATATTACAATTATTCCATTTTAAACACATTTTGGAAAAATAAATAAATTCAAATATTAAATTTCAGTTAAAAGAAGGTTAAATTTTTTGTGTGATGAACAAAAAACATCGAATTAATCAAACTACTAATTTACATCTATTAAAACCTTTCTTTGGGATGAAAAAAAAAAACTGTTACAAAAAATACATACATATATAGCTCCATGTAGAAGCCAAATACATATAAAGCTTCTTCCCAAGTAACACCTCAAAATATTTAGTTAGTCTTCATTATATATAAGCCGATGTTGATTATTTGATTTCAATCATGCCAACAAAGAAGCATGACAACACACCTTCTAATGATATAAAGCTTAGCCTTTTGTTCTTTAATCACTCCTCCCACTCCACGGCTCCACATCTTCCTCTTTGTTCCTCCTACACTCGAACATGTCGTCTTCATTGTCACTGATCACAGATTAAGAAATAGTAAGTTCTTCTTGATGTGAAATAATGTGAGAGAGATAGGTGAGGGAATATAAGAAGGGAATGAAAATGAAGAAGAGTTATATATAGAAGTGGGAACAAGGTGGGAACCGAACCGTACCGAACTAAACCGGTTTAGGAAAGAGGCAACGAGTAGGTCCGTCGGGGTTTGTGCACTGTTCCCTAACCCACCGGACACTGTGGACCCTATCTTGAAGGAATCTTTGCCCTAAATGTGGTTATTTATCTTCTATCACATGTTTATGCTTCTCTTTATTCATGAAACATTAACCAAAACCTAATTATTAAAGTTGGATCCACTCAATTACTATTTCTCTAACCAATGAAAACCATACCGGTATTTAAAGTAAACCAATATTTTATCCATTTTAGGGTTTCTATAAAATCCTAAGTGTATCTGTTGGTTTTCAGACCAAATGTACCAAACCTAGTTCAAAGCAGAAGAAGATATGACCAGCCAAAATTGTCGGAAACTACTATGTAATAACCAACCAAAAATCAACAACTAGTTTGGTCCCCGCATGTAATTTGACGTATAGATTATGTTTTGAATTTTTGTGGTTGATTATGATTGATGATAATTAATAACGAATTAATACTAACATTGAACTATATTAATTAATATATAGACGTAGCTATTTATATAACATTATGAGCTGATAATATTTTAATATCGACAAATTCTAGGGTACTATGTGATTGGTATTACACCAAAATCTTATAGACACATGGAGAAATATTCAAAGGATCGAATTTATATTTCGTCTATTGCTTTCTGATCTGAGTTAGGTATAAATTATTGCTCTATAAATTATATATATATATATATATATATATGTGGATCATACTATATAGACTATAGAGTATAAAATGTAATGCGCCGAAACATACTTCAAGAGTAGTTATTAAACAATAAATACCAAAATATAACTTAATGAGGGACAGTTAAGCGTTAATTAATTAGGTGGCATGATCTTATTTTATAATTATAAATTCTTCTACAAATAATTGAGATTTGATCAATCTTATACCAAAACCCACAATTATTTTTTGTTCTTACATCAATGGACAATCGTTAACTCAAAAGATTGATATTGAAAATATTATTTTACAGCTATATCATAGCTTCACAGTTAATATAAAGATTAAAGTTAATTAGTAAATAATTAATAACACATTTAACCAAGTAGAACTAGGTGTGGTTTGATGTGGTTTACTCACTGTTGTCATTGGTTATAGTGAAGTCTTCCTCGAACATGGAGAGTGGAGACGCACGTGAGTGTCTCGTGATTCACAAATTGGCTTTAGCTTTTGGTCTTCTAAAAGAACAAGTTCATAAAGAAAAAGAAAAGGTTACAGTTATCTTCCTTTTTAATCTATGGTTTGTTACTTTATTTATTATATTATACGTAAAAATGTAGAATCTTCGTTTTAACTTAAGAAAAATAATACAATTAAAAATCCATAATGCAATGAATATTTAATATTGGTGTGTTACTTGCTATGACAAGCAAATGGTTTCTCAAGGTCCAAAACTCGAAAGGGTAACGTTATAATCAAGAAACCTGCCTTGTAATTTATTCATCTGTTTTGATTTTTATGGGCACTAGTACTACTCTACGTTTTATTGGTTCAACTAAAAAAAGAAATATATAATCCCATAAATAAATTTAAATACAAATGTCGTTTTTGAAAGTATTTATTTGCCAAAAATATTTGAGTTATTCATTTAAAATGGTGTTTACGAGATTGATAACATATCATCTTCTTTCTCATTTATACGTATTTGATATAGCCCACTAGTTTTTTTTCTTTAATATAGTTTTTTATTTATATGTTTAGTTTCTTTTAGAATTATAAAACTACTTTATTTCCCTTCGTGTTACAAAAAGGCCCATTAGCTCAGTTGGTTAGAGCGTCGTGCTAATAACGCGAAGGTCGCAGGTTCGAAACCTGCATGGGCCACTTATGAGATCTCTTCATAAGTTGTTGATTTTTATTTTGCTTTTGTTAAACCAACACTTGAGATTAATGAGTATTTACAAATTACAACACACTCTACAAATGATGAATGATATTTTCAAATTGTCTTTAATAAGCCAAACCAAATAATAAAAGAAACAACACAAAAACTAAGGCCAAAACTGGTATGAGTTCACCCTTCTGATCTCCATGTTCTTGCTACTCTATTCAGACACAGAATGGTTCTTTAGTTCTTCCCTTGTTATCTCATCCTCCTGTTCAAAGATAGCAAATAACACATAAGATTAGCACAAGAGTATCTCCTTCTTCAATCTTGCAGCAATTTCCCTACTACACATGAAATTTACTCGCCATACCGCATTTTCTTACCTGACTGCAGACTCTCTACTCCGCGACCAAGCTCTTTGTCCTCAGCATAAGCTCCATTTGTTTGGTAGCATTGATTCACTCTTAGTATTTTGTTTTCTTTAGCCAATGAATATAGCTGAAAAAAGGAAACTAATATGTCAACATTACTTACCTTTTGTGTCCCTTTGCTTTTTAGTAAATAACTCAACGTACCTGTTCTTGTATACGTTCTCTTTCACTAGATAATTGCATAACCATATCCATCAAAACCTTGTTCCTTGTAGTTATTTCTTTACTAAGTTCAGAGTTTGTAGTAGAAATCACAATGCATTGCTCCTCTACTGTCTCTGTTATACTCTCAGCTTTTGAGACTTTAGACTTGAGATCTTCGATTAATGTCTCCATGTCCCATATTGCTGAATACAACATGTTTTGTTGTTCTTGACTTGCTTCTAGTGAGACTTTGGAGTTTTGTAATTGAACTTCTAATTCCCTAAGTTGCTTCTCGAGTGAGTTCAGTTTCTTTGTCTTTTTATCATCAACATCTTTGAGATAATTTAGTTCCTCAGTAAGTTCAAGATTTGAAGTAGCTAACTCTTTAATCTTAGTTTCTCCATTCTCAGTTTCGCTTTCAGCTTCGAAAAGGCTTTCTTTGATCAACTCATTTGCATTTTCGGTTTCCGCAAGTTGTATTAGAAGTTCTTGTTTAGAGGCATTGACACTTTTCAACTCAAGCTCAGTATCCTTCAGCTTTTGTTCATATGACTTCACAAGCTCTCTTAAAGTGAGTACTTCAGAAACTATCTCTCTATTGTAGTCTTCAAGCTTAGACTTAAGTTCGGATTCTCGTTGAACTGGACCATTAAGACTTAACTGAAGAATCTGAAGATGACTAACAAGTTCTTTTGAAATACCTGTAAGCACCTCTGAAGAATTATCTGCCTCTAGAAACTGTCCCCATATAAACTCCGAAGCTTCTTCCATCCGAGAAGATACTTCCTCAGTGTAGTGTAGCTTCAGTTTCAGTTGTTCTTCATTTTGCTTGAAGTCTATCAACTTCTTCTCAAGCTCTAGCTCTCTTGACAATGACTTCTCCAACATCTTCATAGCATTGTTATGCCTTGAATCCGATGGTTTCAACGCATATTTTGATCTTAAGTCAACTGACTCTTCACTTTCACCTGCCACAAACATGTTTTTCAATACTAACCAAAAGCTAAAAGATTCAAAAAGCTAAAAAAAGGTGATTTACTTGTTCCATTTCTTATGTAATGAAGTGTCCTTCTAAGCTGAGCTAATTGTAAATTAATCTCTGAAACTTGTCCCCTAGATTGCTTCAATGACTCTATATGATTGGTGTGTTTGATCTTATCAGAAGTGTTAACAATTTGAGCCTCCAACACATCTAAAACCTCTTCCACTTCTTTTAACTCAGACTCTAAAATACCACATAACAGATCAAATGTTAAAGCTTTTTCAAATGATGCTACAGAAGAATCTAGTGTTCCCATTCCTTCAAGATCATTATCCAAAGCCAAAAGGTGCATAAGAAGAACATGTAGGTTTAGTAGCTTTTCACTAGTATAAGCTGAGTTTATCTCTAGTTTTGTCAACATCTCTTGATCATCTTCATTCGTATTACACAAGGCTTCACCATGATCATCATAAATGGTTTCCTCCATTCTTGACCTGGAAATCAAAATTTTCAAAAAGTTAATCCCCAGAAACACATTAAAACCTATGCAAATAGAACTCAAATTGAGAAGTAAGTAAGTTAGTGTTACTGGTAAGACTCCGCATTCAAAAGAGATCCAACCCAACAACTATTACTAATTCACTATTCCAAAGATTCGAACTTTACAATGGAAACAGAGCAGAAAGATCAAAATTCATCAAGCCAAACAAAAATGGTCGAGCCCGTTTACTTAAAGTCAAACAAGATCTGGAAAGATAAGAACTTTACCGATAAAAATGTGTAATTCAGGTAGATAAATTAAACCGATCAGAAAGAACAAAAACAGAGAGCTTTTTCTCCGTCAACGAACTTCAGTTTTCTTTTGTTACAGCTGTTACGGCGTTTTCTGGCGTCAGAAAATGATGCTAAAATGCGCTGGTTCGTTCCAGGGGCAGAGAAAACGCGCGTATGATAGTGGTGTGTACGTTAGTAAAAAGGCTTTATTGTGTGGTTAACGTGTTAGCTTAATACGTTTCTATTTGAACTACGATTTGTTTGTGATCACAATATAAAATCATATTTCAAACTGAAAACTTTATACACAGCAAGTATATATAGAGACAGATCAATAGTTCATAACAGTTACGGCCTTGTCAGTTTCTTAAGTGATATAAGTAGAGAAACTAGGCATCTTGTCCAAACGTCTCAAAATGTTTTCAGCCATTTGCCTTGTGTTTCCATCTCCACGATGAAAGGCACTAACCAACATACCTGACAACATCTTGTCTTGAGATATGTCATGAGCATATGCATCTCCGCCTCTAACTATGAACTTATCAATCATCCAAAACCCTTTCTGCAATAAAGACTCTTTCTTATGTTCTTTGACTGCATTTAGAATTAGTTGTACTGCATTCATTTCATTCAACATGCTTAAACTCTTCTCTACATCAACCTTGTCATCCATTAACGTGCATATAGCTGATAATGCTGACTCCACCACCTCCACTTTATCACTCTGCAAACATGCTAAAAGTTTTGTAACAGCATTTGCTTCAACCAAGCAAAATGTGGTTTTTGAAGAACATACTCCTCTGTGGATTTCACAGATCTCTGTTTGCTTCTTTTTAGTTGAACGTAGAGAGAAAGATCTAGGCATACTTAGTGATCCCATGAATTTTGTGTTCTTAAGTTGTGGTGGCTTTGATAAACTCATAGTTATAGATGATAGATTCTCTAGTCCAGTTGCTGATAACCTTTGAACTTCATCGCTTGATGTTTTCATTAATAGATCAGTAAACACTGATGTCAAGTCATGGTTTTTAGCTAGGTACATCATTTGAGGCTCGTATAGTGTAGTTGTGAACCTCACTAAGATACCAACTAGACCTTCCAGATAATCATTTGCAAACCTACTTGTTCTTGTTCCACTTCTTTGGATCAGATGAATTGCATGCAGAATCTGAGACACTATGCTTTCATTGACCAGTGCTAGGTTAAGAGTTAGGTTTTGATGAGGTAGTTTAGCAAGTAACTTGGCTGAAACAGCATGCTTCTCTGTTATCTGATTTGCTTCTACTGGGCATTGGATAAGGTTCTCTGGCTGGCCTCTAGTTTTACATAGCCTTTCTGATAGCGTGTGACCGATGTATGGTGCAAGTGCTATGAGAAGTTTTAATGCTCCAACTCCTAATTCATCATGAGGATTGTTAATGAGTTCTATCATAGCAAAGCTTGTGTCAGTTTCTTTAATCACTGAAATGATTGTTGTCATTGCTCTTGGTGATCTAGACAAAGATAGGAGAATCCTGATCAAGTATATGTTTAGATCATCTGGGCTTGAGTTCTTGAGCATTTGGATGATGTTGTATATAAAGTAATCCGAGCATAATGTGTGGCCATGAGTATTCACCTCAAAGGTCTCATGTTCCAGCTCAGATTCAAGTATGTTTGCAAGTATTGTAGCAGCTTCATTCCTGGAGTTCAACAAATCACTGAACATTCTCTTAGTGAACATCTCTTCAACCATGATCTTGATGAGTCCACTTTCCACAAGTATCTTGTTGTTAGGGTGATACAGTGATATATGAGCTAGAGCTTTGAAAGCAACTGTTCTAGCCTCAATATTTTCACTTTGCACCAGCTTAATAAGCACAGGACAAGCCTTCTCTGCTACATAAGCTTTCTTCTCATCTCCTATATTAATTCCCATAAGGTATATAGCCATTACCACCTGAGTCTCTTCATTACCTTCTTCTAAATAGCTGAAGAGAGGTTCCAGTAGCCCACTCTCTGCCATTTGCTTGATGTTATAAGGAAACTTCTCAAGATTTTTTAAGATTTGGTCTGATGTTTCAGATGCAAAGGGATCCAACTCTTTGTTATACTTGGAGGTAACTAACATCAGTATTGCTCCTTTAGTAGTCCCAATCTTCTCACATGCATGTTGAGATTTTGAAAGCTCAAGTAGTAAGGCTTGTGTTGCATGTCTTACAAGCTGATGACTACTTCCCAAAAGCTTGATTATGGATGACATAGTCATCGTCTTCACAATCATTTCCTGTAAGATAACTTTGAAATATAAACTTCTATTGAAACAACAACTAGTAAATGAAAGAGACCAAACCTTTCTGTCATCAGTGTCTTCTTTTGCCAATGTCCTTAGCAACTGCAACAGCTCAAACCTTACATCTTGACTTCTGTATGTCAGGTATCGGTCGAGAAGGTCAATGATTCCAGCTTCATGGACTAGTTTCTTGTTATACTCTTTCCCTTCACAGGTCATTTGTAGATCTCTTAATGCATCTATAACCATACTTTCTGAACCACCTAATGATAAAGCTGCATGAGCCACTTTAATTCTTGCTGCTTCGTTTCGTATTTTCCATTCCTCAATTATGGCTTTCAAGACAACATTTTCACTTAACTCAGTTGTCAACTTTTGTCCTGTAACTGGACAACTAATCTCATCAGAGTTTCCAAAACTGTTAAACCACTCTGTTACTGCTTTCCTTTCACAGGTAACTCCTGTTTCTATAGTAACTGGATCTTCCATTATATCTTTGGTCAATGGGCAGATGAAAGCTTGATATGGAGGCTCCATGAACTGTGTCACTTGTGGTAACATTGATAATGATTCACTAAGACTTCCATAGTTTCTCTTGCTGCTAACATGTGTGTTTTGGCTTGTAACATCTGATACTTCAGACATCTCTGGTTGTGATTCACTCAGGAGATAGTTTTCATATGAAAACTCAGGATCAGTGGGATAGAGATCTGTCTCTGATTGTTCTAAAACATTCTGCATCTCATTTGAAAGAGATTGAACAACAAATCCTATATAATCTTCCTCTTCAAATGTTGATTCAGGTATGGTTTGTAAAGCTTTACCCATCTGCTTCACAATGCCTTTGAGATCAGTTGTAGTTGATTCAGGTCTGTTGCTTTCTTGAGATTTCTCAACCAAGTTCTTGGCTGTATCTATACTCTTGGATAATGATTCAATAACACCAACTGAACATACAACAGTGCTTTCTTCTGTCTGTATCTCCATTAACACTACTGAAACTCTATAGAAGTAGCAAGCACATTCAAGGAAACTCTCTGTTTGTTCTTGTAAAGACTCCAAAGATCTGATTACTTCAGAAATAGACAGCAACAATGAGCTAATCAGTGTATCATCACTTGTGTCTTGAGTCTGAGATCAGAAAAAAAAGGGTAAGAGTGAGAGATTGAGATGATAAGAAATGATTGAAGACTTACCGAAGACATCTCCCATTTGCCCAAAAGCTGGTTTGGTCTTGTCTCACTCTACTTACTAAGTCTCTAAACTACTTCATAAGGACACACTTGGTCCCATGTTCCAGAGAAGTTGCAACCCACTAAAGATGAGAAGACTTTTTAGGAGGAAGTGGGGACACAGTTAGATTACATGGAACTCTCTGTAATGAAATGAAGTTGAAAATGTGTTTGGAACATTGTTGACTTTATTTCTTTCTTTCTTCTATGATTTGGTCAGATCACAATCTAAAGGCTGAGTGATAATGATGGTTAGCAAAAAAAAATTAGAAGGATTTGGTTAGGTACACTGCAATGTCATTGTCTTTATTTATTTGTAGGTATTGTTTAGTGATTAGAAAGAAATGGTCTTCTTGAATTTATAAGATATATATACCATTGATTATTATTGAATTTGTATAAATAAATCCATGTATGTTTGAGTTGTTGGTTTTTACTTGGCACTTGGGATAAAATATTTAACACTAGTAGTATATATGAAAAGATATGAAGTTTTATATATTTTGAGTTGAATCCATAATTTTATACACTTCTAACATTTTTTTGAATTTTAAATAACGAAAAACCTATTAAAATAATACTTATGATCAAATACTTTACAGGAAATTTCTTTTTAAACATACATAAATTTAAACTATACAAATCAAATGATAGTAAAATTTTGTAAACAATTAATCTAGAAATCTCATTTCTAACCAATAATATTTAGAAAGATATAATCACAAGACAAATTTAACATTAATTATTCATTATAGTAATTGAATGCCAAAGAATTTAGAATTTAATATTTATAACATTAATTAGACTATAGAAAAATCGATAATACTTTTAAAATAGTTTTAGGCAATAAAACTATTTACAATTTTTTTGCAATTCAAAACATAACCCTAGTAAATATGTAACGCCTAAGATTTTTTTCAAAAGTAAAAAAATATTTGCAAACAACATATAATTATTTTAAAAATTTGATATTGTTATGACCATATATATATTTATGTAAAAAAAATTCAAAAAAATGTTATCATACCAAATTTAAATGCGGTGAGCGTGGATCGAACACGCGACCTTCAGATCTTCAGTCTGACGCTCTCCCAACTGAGCTATCCCCGCATTTTAATATTTTTCTTATTTTATATATGAAATCAACAGCAAATTCTGTACACATTTTGTATATTTAAATTCTAAATATACGTTCAGATATCTTTAAATAACGAATTCCACAAGTATATTAGTTTTTAATATCATCTCAATCAAATATTCTTTCGAAGTTTAAATTTTGATTTGAATGACAAATATTATCTTGTTAAATTTCTAATTATATACATATATTTTTAAGTTTTATAATTGTTGATTCTCTCTAAATGATTTTTAATCTTTACTCTATCAAACAAGATATAAAGTATATGATTAATTTCTAATTTTGTTTGCGAACTGGTTCTACTACCTAGTTTGTTTAGGTTTGAATATTGTTTTTATATGCTATGTACAAATAAATTTGTAGAAAAATTCACTCATATGATATTTGTGGCTTTAATGATCCATTCTTAAAATCTTATTTTAAAATTATTTAAAAAGATATATTATCTTAAAATCTCATTTTGAAATAAATGTTTTTTTAAATATAATCACAAATTAAATTCTACCTTACATATTCATTTTAATAATTAAATGTCAAAAAATTTAGAGTTCATTATCTATAGAATTAAAGAAAATGTTATACTTGATTTACATCTGATAATATTTTTAGAATAGTTGTACTATTTAAAACAATATTCAATTTTTTAAGTTTGAAACATAACACATAATTATGTAATGAATGAAATTTTTAAAAAAACTTTTAAAAAACTTAAAATATTAGTAAACAACAAATACTAATCTTAAAAATAAATATTATGTAAACAAATTCCAAAAATTATTATCATAATAAATTAAATGCGGTGAGCGTGCATCGAATACGTGATCTTCAGATATTTAGTTTGAACCTCTCTCAACTGAGCTATCCTTGAATTTTGGTATTTATCTTATTGTATATTTGAAATCAACAACAAAGTTTGTACACAAATTCGTGTATTTAAACTTTTTTTTCCCTTTTTTGGGAGCTCAGATTTATGTTCGATTTCATCAAAATATCACGCTAACATGGTATTCAAATCGAAATAAGATTATTTATCATCATTGCTCCTAGTTTACCATACTGGTATAATTTAAATTCTAAATATGCAATAAATATCTTGAAAGTAACAAATTACACATGTATAATAGTTTTATATAAAATCTAAATCAAATAGTTTATTTAAGTTTAAATTTTGATTTAAATGACGAATCTTATCTTGTTGAATTTCTAATTAGATAATTATATATTTTTTAACTTTTAGAATTATTGATTCGCTAAATAATTTTTAATATTTACTCTATCATAAAAGATTTAAAGTACATGATCATTTTCTACTTTTGATAACTATTTTTACGGTATGATTTGTTTGTGTTTGAATTTTTTTTTCTTATGCATATGTACAAATAAATTTGTATGAAATCTACTAATATGATATTTGTGGTTTTAATAATCCTCTCTTCAAATCTCATTTTGAAATCAATATTATTTAAAAAAATATATTATCTTACAGTTTCATTTTGGAATAAATATTATTAAAATAATATAATCATAAATCAAATTCTACATTACGTATGCATTTTAGTAATTCAATGTCAAAGAATTAAAAGTTCACTATCTATAACATTAATTAAATTATAAAATTAAAGACGTCTATATACCTAATTTACATCCGATATTATAGAATATATGTAGTATTTAAAACAATTTACAATTTTTTTCACTGAAATAAAATTATCTCAAAAATTATTATCATAACAAATTTAAATTTGGTGAACGTGGATCGAAGACCTTCAGATCTTCAATCTGACGCTCTCCCAACTGAGTTATCCCCACATTTTGATATTTTATTTTATGTATGAAATCAACAACTAATTTTGTATGCAAACTATGTATTTAAATTTTAAATATATGATTTGATGTATATAAAGTAACAAAATTCACAAGTATAATAGTTTTAGATAGTATCTATCTTATGCAAAATGATTTTTTTTTTAAGTTTAAATTCAGTTAAATTTCTAATTATATACAAATATTGTTTTTACTCTTATTATAACATGATGCTCATGTGCATGATGTTTTAGTTTTTATTGTTTAAAAGTTAGATTAGATCTAAAATAGCTAATTAGATTGTCTACTTGTAGTGTTTGGGAACTGTTTTTTTGCTACATGATTTGTTTAGGTGTTGTCTTTTCTTTTGCATACAAATTGAATGATGTATATCATCTCGTATGAGTAACAAACGTTTTTCATCTACTATCCAATAGCAAAGTTTCATGATTTTAATTTTAATTTTAATTCATGGATTCAAACTAGTTAAATTAAGATGTTTTAGTTATAGTTGTCAAAGTCGAGGAAGAAGAAAATATAATTCCTTTAGATGCCTTTAAGAAATGGGCTGATTCAACTCTTGTCTTTGTTCGTTATCTAACAGTTAATAAGGGATTGTAAATTTGAATAAATGTCTCCATTGATGTCTCTCAATGTACTTCATAACTATTACACTCACACTAGCTTCAGCTTATTCTACAATATGAATTTGAAATGAAAAATGAGTAAATATAATGTGTTTTATTATTACCAAAATCGTGTGTCTCCTAAGACCATGTAAATGATTCTCATTTAACCCGAGTTTTTTGTTGATACAAAACTGAATCCATAAAATACTCCTCAGGCTGAATCTTTTGGTGGTTGATTTATCAGAAACTGCAAGAAATCTGAGCACCACGCCACTGGTTTGATACTTCGATCCAACGCCTTCACTCTTACCAAGTTTTAAATTTGCTTTGTATATTTACAAGTAAACCCCAAGTAACTCTAAGTTGAGGTTAATCATAAAAAAAAATAGTTCATAAAATATCATGAAAATAAAATAATAAAAACTATTTAATTTTAATTAAATTATAAGTTATAAAAACATATAATAACTTGTAATTTTAGAAGTAGAGTAACAATTATTTGTGAATTAAATTGTTTGACTTAAATTTTTATTAGATTATAATTTTTATGATTTGAATTTTATACTAATTTATTAATGAAAGATATGTAACTAATTTATTTGATATTTTAATATTTTATTTTAGGATGTAGCTTTTATATTTGTTCAATAATAT
>KE159201.1:233952-245345 GCA_000411055.1 Leavenworthia alabamica | reverse complement strand
CGGTTTACCTTTAGTAATAACGATACTTGCAAAAACATAGAAAAAAAACATTAAATTTAACACTCGAGTTCACTTAAAGTTGAGTTAAACATTTTCTTTCTTACTATGACATCAGTTAAAACTTAGATTTGCTAAGCAAAGTTAAAAGACGTATAGCTAGGAGAACAAAAGATTCATAATGAGTTTAAATGTTAAAACCCTAACTCGTATATTAAATACCCATATTCTTCTCTATATTCTTGATTTGAAAATGATGAATACATGTACTCATATACGTATACATTCAAGTCATTACTATAGAATTATCAGTGTTCTAGGGTTCACTCGACTCCAAACCCTAACCTTTTGACTTTTTTACAAGTATATTAGTAGTAGTAATAAACATTTTGTGACAGTAATCAACAGATCCATCAAACCAATTAAATTCCAAATCTAAATAAGCTTTAAAACTTACCTAAATAAGAGCAACAGTTTAATTAGGGCAAATCAAGTGGTCAACTTTAGGAGAAAGAAAACAAAATAAAATAACAAATATAAATAAATGAAATTAATTAAAAATTATACCAAGAATCAGAAGAGTATTCAAAGAGTTTCCCCTTATGGGAGAAGACAACAAGAGCAACTTCAGCATCACAAAGAACAGAGATCTCATGAGCTTTCTTCAATAAACCAGCTCTTCTTTTAGAGAATGTCACTTGTCTATTGATCTTGTTCTCTATCCTCTTCAATTGAACCCTACCCCTTCCCATTTTAACCCTATCTTTATCTAAAACAACCAAACAAAACACGACCCTAAGAAGAAACAACAAGAGAGAGATAAAGAAGAGTTCAGTCTTTGGTATGATCCAATTAAGAAAGTTTTTTTCTTTATGTTTGAGTCTTGGGATCTTTATTTATGGAGAGATTTGGGTAAGAGTGGTTTTAGGGAAAGCTAAAAGTGGTTTCACTTAGTTACAAAAACCGAAGTGGGTTGTTGCTGTCGACTTCTCATTGGTCTATTTGCACTAAGTGTTGGGTCCATGTTTTCTCATAAGGACTAAAAAATCTATAAAATAAATTTTATTATCAACGTCTCGTGAAGTGAACGGGTCAGTATGAGAAGTAACATTGTACGGACCACTGGTCCTTTCCCAAGTGTCACCTTTGCTTTGCATTGACGGCGGAGATTTCTCTGTTGATTTATGAGATTAAATCTGGACCAACAAAAATATCAACTCAATTTATTTTTATTATATTTATTATTAGGTTTTTTAGAGTTTATACTATTCTTTTGGAGTAATGTGAGGACCCTTCGTTTAATAATCATATTTATTTATTATATTTAATGTTCAACTGTAACAGTAAGGTACAAATAGACTTTTTTTTTTCTTAGCTATAGATGTTTTTGGTAGGGCTGAGAACCAATTGACACTTGTGTAATGTATTGAGTCGGCAGATTTTATACATAGGATTTAAGAGAAGAATAATAATAATTATAAATATTTTAACTAAACAGTATTTTATAAAGCTTTATATATATTTATTTTTTATATTTTAATGTACATGTTGTACAAATAATTTAAGTTTATTTCCACTATTATAATATTTAAACAATAAAATTAAATTAAATAAACATTAATTAGAAATAAAACATAATTTTGATGTGAAACAAAAAAGAAAACAATTATTTCAAATTTGTCAAGATATGAGCATTCAAAAATTATCTTAGTTAAATAACCAAATATAAACATGTACTTCATGAGATTTGAGATGAACATGAATTATAAGTTTATAACATACAAAGTATATAGAACTCTTTTGAAGATAGTATTATAACTATATTTATGTATAATATGTACATGGAGATCATGAGCAAAAGTAGTAAGCAATAAAAGGAAAAGTAGATACATGACAAATTGGGCAAAACTAAGCTCGTGGTCTTGAAGACAACATCCCAATAATATACATTATCTTGCGCCTTTATTAAATATCTACCCTTCTTTTCTCCAACTAAATATCTCTTTCAGTTTATTATTCGATGTAAATGTATATTTTCTATATAATATATGTTTCTCCACTAAACTGTATCTTATTATAACATATATTCACATATTGTGAAACATTATTATAATTCAATATGTGTAGCGGACACCGATCTTAAGATGCGGTAATATGGTGACATGGCAATTCAAATTCTTACAAGGAAATGAATGAAGAGCAAAGGTGTCTTAGTTAGGTCATTATCAAAGAACAAGTTGGGTCCAATACAGCCACATCAAATGTCCAATTAATGTACTCATCATTAGCTTTTAGCCCTACCACAACTATATATACACAAGTACATGCATTTATGTATATATGCATCTTAAAAAAACATAATTTAAACGTTAAACCGGATCGAGTATCTAAATCAAGTCTTGTACCGGTGGTAACGTTGATGAAACTGATTTATAATGGAATTTGTATAGTTGAAAATAAGTTAATAAATCTTTTTTTTGTTGTTTAAGGGTATTCAACTTATGAAATTTTGTTTTTTTTAATATATAATCTTATTTACAAGATCTTGAAATGAAGAAACGGTATTCACTCTTCATAGGTAAGCAAAAAATGTTAAGAATTTTTTTCTATTTTATCAAATATGTTATTTTTGATGATATCCAGGTCCATCAGCTTTGTTTGGGTTAAAGAGGCTTTATATAGATCCCAAACTGTGTGTCGAAAAAGCCCATTAAGATCATGAATCAAACAGATTTTGGTTAAATATTATTCACTTGTATTATGAACAAAAGGCCTATTAGCTCAGTTGGTTAGAGCGTCGTGCTAATAACGGCCATTTTTTATCTTTTTAACTTTTCAGGATCTATTCTCAACCACGATTTTATTAGTTTAATCAATATACTAAATAACCATTATTAAGTCGAAACTTTATAATAGCAAAAAATAAATTTTGTTAAGCTGAAAAGTTACAACAGTTTTAAAAACACTGTAGTTACATTTTGTTGAGCTGAAAAGTTACATTTTCTAAAAAAGTTTTCAAAATTTTTTAAAAAGACCCAAAAGTCTAAAATTCAAAATCTATATGAGAAGAGACAAGAAACATGTTGAAAGAATAAAGCCAGTTCATTTGAATGGATCTTTATTTTGGCAAACACAATCTTGCAAAGACCTCAAACCCACTCTTTCCATATCTTTGGAGATTAACTTATTACACACTTGTCTGATCCTCTTCAATAATTATTTTGGTGCTTCTCAACATTGCATGGCCCATCACCTCTTTCATGAAAACTCTTGATATAATATGGTTTGAACATAGATTGAAATTAGACTAATCTTCAAACAATATAGTCACTCACATTTTAATAAATATATTACAAATCATAAAACATGATTAACATACTTAGTATCTTTTATTTACTTAATAGTAGTGCGATTGGAGAAGATGAAGGCACATGGCAAGTGTTTGATATAAAGGGATGTGACTGGTGAGTTAAGTATAGCCATAAGAAATTCCAAACCGGACATGTCCAAGTGGTATAGACAGCTCCATTGACATCTCTAGCCTAGTTATGATGGAGATGGAGCTATCAATTTTCAAACTCGGAGGCTCAAGTGCTCTCAAACGCATCATTTTCAACTTCTACGAGACAACGTCGCCCCATGACAAAACCATTGCCTAGTTATGTCCTTGTAAGTTGTACAACCAAAACATCTCGTGTCATCTCCCTCGACTTGTCTCCGCACGTGTGGGCTCAAACCTCTTGCTAACCACTACTCATTATTCGTATTTTATCATGTTTGCCATATTATATCTCAATCGAGTCAACATCCAATAAAATAATATTTTAATATAATCTTTATATGTAACTAATTCTCATGTATATATATTAAATGGAGTCATGGGATGTGTGTGGATTGATGAACATAAGCTTAAAGTTTTTCAAAAAGAACCACAAAAATTAAATACGTAAAAAAAAATTCAAAGTTGGAATCCAAGGCATATAGGCCCACGTTATCATAAATAGTAAATACAATCAATTAATTCCTTACACACCTTATCAAAAAGCTCATGAAATCAAAGGAGCCCACCGTCTCCTTCAATTAAGTTTTAGTGGACCACACAAACTCTTATGACTTCTGTCTCTCATAATTTCAAAAACAAATTATAAGATTAGAAACATTTAACTATAACCATGTCCAAAAATCACATAAAATTATCGCAATCCACTAATATCAACGTATGCATGTCGCATAATACGTCTAGGGACTCGTATTTATATACTTTATGACCTTATTTGAAAGAGTTACATAACAGATCAATTGTTGTATAAACTTAAACACTTTATATTCATTAGTCTATCATCATTCTCTAGCAACTTGTTCCTCTCTTTTCTATAAATCAAACATAGGAGATTCTTGAGTCTTGATCATCCAAGTATATGGTTTTCAAACCCTAGCTAGTATAATGTCCACAAAAGGGTTATCATCAGCAGAGACAGATAAGTTCTCTAAGAGAAGATCGTCCCACAAGCGCAATTCTGAAGAACTTGACGTGTTTGAAGCTGCCGTGTACTTTTCTGGCTACAATGAAGCCTCCTCCGGGGACCATAGACACATACAAAAGTATGGCTATAACAAAGAGAGAGAGGACAACCGTAAGAGATGGGGAATATTAGGAGGAGGAAGAAGAATTAGTTTGGATTTGCCAATTAGATGTTCAGAGCAGGTGCACCATCTTCACCAAGATCATCATGAGAAGGATGAAGTAACGATAAGTAAAGAAAGGCTTGGAAACGTGAGACACAAGCAACCGAGCTCACCAGGTGGGAAAATCGTTAGTTTCTTGAACTCTTTGTTCAATCAAGCTGGTTCAAAGAAGAACAAGTCAAAGTCAAAACCAACTGATCCAGAAGTAGAAGAGGAGATCCCTGAAGGTGGATGGATGAGGAGGAGGAGAAGAAGAAGCAGTATCAGCCATTTCTTGAGCTCAACCAGATCTAACTCAACCACCACCACTAAGCCTTCATCATCATTTAAATCCTTGATTTCATTATCAAGCTCGGGTTTCAAAACTCCGCCTCCTTATTTGGACACTCCAACCAAGAACTACAAGCTGTTCTTGAATTACACTTCAGCCACAAAACAAGTGGGAGAAGAGGACAAGAAGATCAACAAAGAGTTCTCTTGGCTAGATGAGAAACTCAAGGTAATGGAGAGGCTCTCGGAGAATAAGAGGGTTAGTGATTGGAAAATAAAGAGAGATGAAGATGATAATGGAATGGAGAGTGATTCAAGTTCTGATCTGTTCGAGTTACAAAACTATGAGTTGACTCGTGGTGGCTTACCAGTCTATGAAACTACCAATGTAGCTAACATCAACAACACTCATATATAATCTAAACTCTCTTTCTCACTCAGTGTCATCGGAATCTTGATACCATGCACCCCATAATACAATTTTTTTTGTTTCCAGTTTGTTCTTGTCTCATTGTTATGTAGTTATATGTAATTCTTTTTTTATTTCTGGGATTTGATTGTGGAAGCTTAAAAAAAATTTTTGTTTGTGTATGAGATTTGATAAATAACTAGTTTCTTGTTAATCTATCACATAGACAAGAAATTTTTTGGTAAAACATTTTTTGTCACTCATATATTATTGAGTTACATTTAACGACCAAAATAAATTGATATCTGTTATGGACCATATAAAATGTTAATAATCATTAAGATAAATAACATAATCAAAATAAAAGTAAAAAAACAAGAAATATTATATGGGACCAATTAATAAAGTTAATTTTGGTTGGTTATTTTTATTTTCCTCTCCTTACATTTTTCTTGTCAAAAATGTTCTATGAGTCTTACAACTTGTGATGCCATTGGTTCTCAAACTATATAACATAAGAAAGAAAACACAATCAGACAAAAAATTGGGGACCAAAACGGTGTCTACTTGCCTGTTAAATATTAATATAAGAGTTAGCAATCAATGACTTAATTTAGTATGCATAAATGTTTGTTTTTGTCTTGTCACGACTTGTGTCATTAGAGATTCGATAGAAATGACTAAGTATAGTTCATGTCTTCATCTAAGATTGATTTAACCTTAAAATGATTAATCTATTGCTTTAGATAAATGTATTTACAAATTAATCGAGGAGAAAATATATATATATATATATATATTTACCCATGCATAGATTGAGCTTGCTTTTTGAATTTCGCCTTTTGCTATATTTATTAATTATATGCATATATAAGGCGTACCATAAACATTACTATATAGCCTTTTAAAGGATAATTATAATGTTTTCCCAAAAGAAAAAACAATGATACATGTCACCAATATAGATTAAAGTCGAGTATATCAAATATGTAATTAATAAGTGGGTGGAGGGTCCAAAAATGTGATTATCATAAAGTCTAAGTAATTATGCAAAGTAAAATGATAATATATGATGATCATAAATGTTGTCACAATGATAGAAATCATTAGTAATATTTTCTTGAATGGATTTAAAATTTTCTTGAATTTTGAACAGAAAAAAAAAATGGACGGTAGTTAATGGGCTTGAAACAGGGCTTATGTTAATTTAATGGGCTTGGCTTAGCAAATAACTTGAAATCACCAAAGATAATACAGAAGATCAAACAGTTTCTCTCAAGATCTCAAGTTTATTGATGACCAGAACATTTGAATGTAACCAACCAATCCATATATCAAAGAATATAACTTTAAGAGAATTTTAGTTGCTTCTCATCTTGATTTGTTGATGTTTCTACAATGAACCTGATCACTGTCTTCTCCACCAGATGCATCATAACCATCACTTGTTGATCTTGACAATGGCATCATCATCATCATCATGGCTTGTTGTTGTTGTCCTGTTCTTTGTTGACTTATCAAACCAACAGCTGAAGCAAACCCATTAAGCTCTGTTGAATCCTCTGCTTCAGATGAAACTCTAAACGGATGAATATCATGTGACTCTAAGCTACTCTCTGGTGAAGATGTCACCATTACATTACCAGACCCTGACATTGCACGGCTTGTCTGAAACGCACTTCTTGCTTCTAACTGAAGAGGAGCTAGCCCTGAGCTACTTGATGTCTCCATTACTGTTTTCTTCTGAACATTCATCAATGGTTCTATAGGTAACCGTATCCGCTTAGATTGCCTTCGCTGCTTACCATTACTATTAGTAGCTTCATCAGGAAACATTCTACGGCCACTGCTGCTTGCTTCTAAACCAACAAATCGATTCTCCCGTCTAGCCACAGGCTGGATTATCTTAGATTTCATTCTTGCTTCTGCTGCTGCTTTTGATACTTCTTCTGCATTAAGACGAGCTAGAGTCCATGGACTGATCTTTACAGGTTGAGTCTTCTTCTTCACATGTTCTTCAACCACTATCTTCTTCCCATATGAACTTACAGACGCATTCTCCGGAGGAACTACATCAAACTTCAGATACACACACACTCATGAGATCAAATCATAGTCAACAAGGTAGAAGATTTGGTAAACAATGTAGTGTGTACCTGATCCTCAAGAAACAAACGTGGTGGTGTACACCAAGCTCCACGATGGAATGTATTGAAGGAACTTGCACTGCTTAATCCAGTAAATGAACTGATCATTGACATTTGAGGACTCTGTTGACCACCTCCAACTTCTTGCTCTTGTTCCCTAAGCGCAACTATGTAGTCGTAAGTACTAATTCCCTGTTAGAGAAAACTCAGGTAAATCACATAACTAAAGGAGCATTGGCATGGCATTAAGCATTGGAAACAACCTTCTTAATGAGAAGAATGTGGAAGAAGAAAAGCTGAGCTAGTGGTAGTGTAGCCAGCATTGCTAATAGTGTGCAAGTTGCCTGCAAGAGAAGTAAGTAAACCTTTATATAGAAGATAGGAGAAGATCAACTGTACAAGAAGATGACTTACAATGACTATAACAAATGGAATTAGTGAGAAGCTGCTTCCCAACTTCAAGGCAATGTCTGCATTAAACTGGTTTCTTCGCAGTAAACATAAGACCAGCACAAAGATCCCAGTTGACCATTGCATAATGAGCTGCAATCTCAACAACCAAAATTGTTGAGAACATTTCAAGACAGATAGATGAAGGGAAGTATCAACACAATCTTACCAAGAATATAGCTGATACCATAAGGCTAAAGAATTTTCGATAATTTCGCTTGCCAATGCAGTTGTTTAGCCACTAACACACAAGTCCATAAGCAAACAAAGATAAGAAATTTAAAACAGAAAAAAAAAACAAATTTTTAATAGGCCAATGCTTATTATACCCTGCAGTGATGATCGAATTGGTCCACGCATTTGTCACAAACTCTGCAATGCTTGCTGTACTTGAAGACCTGCAATAGAAAATACAATGTTTATGGTTTCAGATTATTTGTGTTGAACATATGTAGAGATCTCTTGATATTGATAATACAAGTTTGTGATTTCGATGTTTCTCCTACCTCAACTTCACATAGGCTACAATAAAACATCCCATCCTCAGTCATCTGTTCAGAAGATTCATCTCTTTCACTGCAACAACTACAGAGCAATGCACAAGGGGAGCAAAACAAACGCAGAAGAGAAGATCTTTCTGATGACTTCACTTTCTTGTTAGTTTCATTTTCTGGATCTTGTACATTATTCGTGCTGTCACGAGATTTAGCACCACTTGTTGCTGATCCACAGCCATCTTTTGTAACCTTTGATTGAGGAAACTTCTCATTTTCAGGAATTTTAAGGTACTTCTTTGACCGGAAAACACCAGAGTCCGCAGGATCTGAAGCCGCACACCATATATAGAGTCCAACCACACATGTAATCTGAAATGAAGATGTCACTGACTCAAGCAGTCTTATATCAATCCATACAAAAAGGATAAAAGTAAAACACAATTTTCAAAGACATAAGGTGTACACAATACCTAAAACTAATGCTAAGGTCTCAAGTGCATCTTCAAATGAAAGCAACATGGATCAAGTTAAAAGCAAATAAGGCAAATCCACAGATATGAGAATAAAGTTTCAACCATAGCACTAAACTGGCTACGAATCAAGAAGTATCTAGAGCTAACTTAATGGGGACCAGATCAAGATGAAACAAAAAACAAGTAAATCCATCTTAGATTGTGGAACCAATTATCTATGTACACAGATTTTGCTCTTGAAAAGCCTTGCCTTCAAGGTTAATTGAAAGCAGAATTGATTTAAGACAAATTGAGCTTACCAGTGGAGTGTAAATACCCATTGCAATGTACTGATGTATCTTCTTCCCAACAAAGGGAGCAAAGAAGACATAGAAAGCAAACCCTAAAGCCATGAACACAGCAACAGCCACCACCTAACCCATAAAATCCAAACTTTTAACCTCAAATTCAAAACAATTAAAAATAAATATCACTTAAAAGCTGAAGAATCTGAAGAACCTGAAGAGGATGATAAGGTAGTTGCCATCCATGTTTCCTCATCTTCCACTAAAATGCTGCACAACCCAGATGTAAATCGAAGAGTCTCAAGTCAAATAAACAGAAAAAGCTCACTTTTTTCTCTCATCATCTCCAAAAATCCAAACTTTTTTTCTTCTATCACGGACTCTATAGTAAACAAAGAAGTCGCAACTCAAAGCAAACAGTAGATAAGAAGAAGACAATGACCACAGTGTAAAAAAGTAAATACCCAACTAGAAACAAAAACAAAAAGTAAAGTCTTTGTGAGTTGTTTCTTCTCTAATTCTCTCTGAACCTTCTGTGTGTGTAAAAAGCTTTGAGCTTTGAAGCAGAGAGATCTATTACTATAGAACCCACCATTGAAGAGATAGAGAAAGGACAAGAGTTATAATTAAAAAGCAGTTACCTTTTTTCCAAGGCCAAATCATGTGTCACAGTCTTGTTGCTGGCAAATCTAGTAACACTTGTTTTTTATTTTTTACTTTTTTAACCCTCTTGTTTAATTACCTTTATCACTAGATGTTTTTACCCCACAGTTACACACTTGATTTAGTTGTGATTAGGTAAGCTAAATATGTTTTTGTTAACTCTAATTACATTGTGTCTTTGTGTAATAAATTAGTTCAAGTCACATTAAATGTTTTGAACTAAATGAATATGTTGTCTTAAATGTTAGTCTTTCAAACTGGTAACTACTCTGTACACTTTACAGTTCCACCTGTTACAAAAAAAAATCAAAACCATTTGGTTAAAGAGAATTTTAAAATTCCAAAGAAGTAATATTATAAAAAAATTATAAATATTAAAATTAAAAAAAATGTATAGATGGAGTCATGGAGGAATATTATTGAAGTAGCTCTGTAGTCTATTTGATTTTCAGTATTCGAGGAACGAGAGTGACAGAACATAGCACCAAGAAAATGAGAAATATTTATTAATTTAGCAAATTAATTTTTCCTATAAGGTTTGGATTATTGTTTTATTTTAAATCTTATGGTATCTCCTTTGTCAGAAAAAAAAACTTTTTTACGTAATTGGTTTGCGTTTTAGTTACCTTTTTCTTACATGTTTAATATATAAATTAATATACGTCGACTTTGCATGCAGATTCGAAAAATTATCGTGTTTTTAGGGAAGTGGAATTGTATTTTTTTTTAAACTTTATTTATTCATTCATATATATATAAACATGTATTAAAAAGTATGTATGGATTCTGACACAACTCCATGAAAGTAACGGCTGGAAAAAGTTATAATGTTTTGAATAATTTTGTTTTCTCTCCACTAAAGCTATACATGTTTTAGTTATCTTTATGTTTGTTCATTTTCCATTTCAATATATGTTTTATTTTTGGTAGAAGGGATAGGTTAAGACAAGCATTCTTATAGAAATGCTAAACATAATTAAGAGTATAGTTAGAGGTTTAATTAGTACAATACTACGAATAATTAATATAGTTAATATTCTCGTGTTTTGAATAAAACAAGAATTTATAATAAAATAAAATTGCTATGTCCCGGTAAATGCGGCTGATCGTTTCTCGAGATATCCCAGTCGCAGCAAAACGTTTGAACGTGACATATTTTATTGTTTTACGTTGATTACTTATTATATTAATATGAGTCTCTCGTAATTATATCTCAAGCTTTAAGTTTATAATGAATTTTTAGAAGTTGTTTGCACATAAAAAAGATTATAAGTTGAGTGAAAAAAAAAACAATTATCTTACTACTAAATTTATTTTATATTTCATAAATACCAGTAAAATTAATTTAGGACAAATTTACTATTTAATAATTTAATTAAATTAAAAATTAAATTTTATTTTAAAAAAATTATATAAATTTTAAACAATAAATATTAAACGCAAACATTATATAGTAAAACCTAACCTTAAATACTAAATTCTAATTTTTAAATTAAAATTCTAAATCATAAATAATA
>KE159201.1:197748-228390 GCA_000411055.1 Leavenworthia alabamica | reverse complement strand
TTTGACACTCCTTACTATCAACCCAATATACCAAATCCGAACCAAACTAGCCAAACTTTGGTTCGGCACATTCAGTTCGGTGTATAAGTCCAGCCCTAACCATTACATGTTTTGGTGAAACCTGATTAACTTGATAGAGATTAGGAGAAACTAAAATAGCTTACTATGAACCTCACCAACTAGTGCCAACACTTAGAACTTAGAATGGAGAAGTTGCATATATATATATATACATGGAGATTTGTCAAGAACTTGTCTTTGTTCCCTCAATACTAAACTTCAAGAACAGTAACACAAAACAGACAGACAACACAAGACAGTGTTAAAGAAATAACTCTTAAGACCATGCCTACTTATTACTCTGGAACATAAAAATCAAACCTGACATCAACAGAACCATCATGTGTATCTTTGTACTCAATATTGGTAATAGATCCAACCTCATCCACGTCTTGGTACTCTGGTTTCACTCTCCTAACAGGTACCGTAACTGAGTAAATAGTCCCAAGGTCACCATCTGTAGAAACATTCAACTGAACTTTTTCCTCTGATTCTATCTCTACGAAATCCGACAAAGCATGGACAATGTTGTTGACTATTTTCCTTTTAGCTTCATCACTAACATCACACCTGTCTGAGAAGAGTATCATCTTCAACCTCTGTTTAGCAATTCTTGCATTGGAGTTTCTTCTTGATGCGTGAGACGGGAATATGATCTTCCATGCCAAGTTTAACCGATCAAAGAAACTCATGTTAATGACATTCAAAAGAAAGCCTTCAATCTCTTGAGCAGCTGGGCTGGGTGATAATTCATAGTCTCCACTGTTTCTTGCAAGAACTTTCACATGACCTCGTCTGTTTTCATGGCTGAAAACTAGTCCAGGACATTTACTGCCATTGATGAAATCAACCTGCAAATTTACATCCATCACCAACCAAAAGAGAGAACATCAAACAATGAGCTACAACAGACACATATCAAGTTAACTAAACCATATCCACCAAATCTAGAGCTAGAAAGAGACCATGTGAAACTGTTCAGCTAATAATCTAATTTTTGCAGACAAATCGGGAGATTGAGTAGAGTAGAGAATTAAACGATATACAGATCTTAAAATCAGACCTTGGAAGAAGGTAATAAGAGGCGATTAGGATGATGAAGATAAGGAGATACTAAGGTCGTGGAGATTCTCAACGTCCCAGAAGATATAGCCATTTCCGAGATGTTGAGTTCTTCGCCTGAGAAGCGAATCTAATCACCGATGAGTAAAAGGGACTTATCAGGCAACACAGAAGACGACACCGTTTTAAAGGTAATCAAACCCTGTCGTTTCAATGTCAAAACAAACGACGTCGTGCAACGTGAATAAAACCAATGTCGCAAACGTCGTCGTTTCACTTAGCTTAAATATCGTTGTTTCACTTAGATTAATACGTCGTCGTTTTAAAGCAATACTTGTTTCACTCGGCCACTGGGGTCACCAGCGGCGAGAACCGAGGCTGCCTTGCCATATCTTTGGAATATAAAAGAATCAATCTCTAGATAAAATAAAACAAGGCAAGTCAACTGTAGTGGATTACTTGTTTCCTCAGGTATCTTGTTCTTTCTCAATGTCTTCAACTGTATGTTTATGTTTTGTTTCACACATAGAGAGTCACAGATGAAATGAGAGTATGAGAAGACTACAAGAAACTGGTTTAGGTTGAAAGTTTGAGATTTCTGATTCTCCCAAGTTGACAACTTGGTGGATGAGTTTGCTTGTATAAACCGTGCAATGGACAAAACCAGAACTTTCACAATGCACCGGACAAGGTGACAAATCTTGTACTTGGCTCGCCACCGGTCAGACCGGCGGTTTGACATGAGAGTCACTAGCCATTGTGACTCTCAAAGTTGGTTTATTTGAGAGGTATTGTAGCGATACTGAGCTTGTTTAAGACGATTAAAGATAATGATGTCTTCTAGATAAATCAAAGAGTGTCTTATGCATGCTATCAAGTGTAAAACTCTCAATTTGTTGTCTTTTTTTTTATATACTATATAGTCACGTGTTTAATGTGTCTACACTTTATTCTTTTTTATTATTACTATAATACGAAATGTTTATACATTTTTTGTTATAGTCACAAAATTTACATGTGGGTTACACGAAAAGGGTAATTAAAAAAATACCTTTTTATTAATTTATTTTTTCTGGACTCCTAGATTTATCCACTTTTTTTAATCATAATAATATTATTCATTTCACTTATAAAAAGTGTCTTTGTGATTATATAAAAGTCTATACAGTTTCTAACGTGTTATTACAGTATATGTTTTATATCTTTGTTTGACACCAGTCGTTTATACAACTAGTACGTGGATTTAAACAATTATTAAATATTCCAAGTTGACTTATATTAGTCGATAAAAATAAATAAATGCATAACAAATGTAAGAACTAGATTGAATAACGTCTTCTACATGTCCACTAAAATTATTACACGTAGCTTAATAAAAACAAAAGTTATAATGCTTCCTCGACAACATGGCTGTTTAATGATATTTGTCTAAGTATAAAATCAACCAATCAGAGACGAACATGAAAAAACAAACTATAAAAGTATCCAAAAACCAATCCCAAAATCGTAATTATCTTCAAAGTAATTTAAACTCTAGAGAGGGACCCACAAGCTTTATTCAATCTAACCTAATTTATAAAATATGAAACAATTGATGCTTCATTTAGAAATCAAGTAGTGTAATCATCAAACTTGTAAGTTAGGGTATTATTTTTGTAAAATAATATGCTAAAAATCATGTATTACTCGAAGTTTCATCTTATTAATTATAAAAAAATGTATAGATTTCTAAAGTAAAAAGCACAATAAAAGACATAAAATAATAATAAAATCAAAAATAAAATTCTGAAAACATTTTATGGCTAATAATTATTAAAATTATATTTTGCATTCTAACGCTTCATGCAATGTTTTTCAAAAAAGTAAAAATAGCAGAATTACCAATCAAAACGTTTTTTTAGCTATACCATAAAATGATTTTACTTTAGTAAAAAATTCAAATGATTAATAATTACAAAACAATTAAATCCATATAACGCTTTATATCCTAGCTAAGATAAGATAAAAACACAATATGAAAATATGATGAGAAATTAATAAATTTGACCACAACGACCCAATTAATTATTTTTATGCATAAATAATTTTTTAAATAAATAAAAATAATAGAATTATCAAAAAGTAGAAAAAGTTAATTTTTGACTAATAATTACTAAAAAATTTAAAATTATATATCGTAACGTTTCATAAAATCTACTTATAATATTTATAAAATAGTGGAGTTATCAATGAAAAAAAAAATCTATTTCATAAGTAAAATAATAAAATTACAAAGAAATGCATTAATTATTTCTTTATTTTATCACAAATAAAATCTTAATTTNAAAAAAAAAAAAAAGACCACACAATATATAGCGTCTCTGTAATTTATAATTGATTTGACAGAGAGTGATATCTCTCAAACACACAACTTCTCTTTCTTCACTACTCTCTATTGAAAGAGAAAGAGAAACCACCAAATCCCAGAAAATTATATATAAATACCTCTTATTCTTTTTTTATTTGAAGAGAGAGAGAGACTTGAGACAGATATAGAGAGAGAGAGTTGGCCAAGGAAGAAGAAGACGATCTGATTATTCTCTCATCGTTTCGATTATTTCGCACTTAGAATCTCCTCTTAGATTTTTTCTCTGTAAGATTCCTATTTTTAATTATTATTATTATTATATTTAAAAAGATTTTGTTATTATTTTTTTTATTTTAATAATAAGAAGCTGAATTTTCTATATCTTCCTTGTTTTGATTTTTGATTGATAAATAAGAGATTAAGCTTTTGACTGAATCTATCCTACAGTGATTTTTTTTTGGATTTATAAATTAATTTTGTGCTTAATCAAGTTATTAAGCTTTAGATTTCATGGAACTTCAATTTTCTCGGGAAAATTTTGCTACATTTTATTTGATTTCGTGCTTAAATTCGATTCAGAAGTTAATATAATGTTTATGCATTCATCTAATTTCGTAAATTATAGTTTTGGTTAATTAATTGTTTAAAATCATTTTTATTTATTTTTGGAGGATTCAATGAGAGAAGAATCAAAGTGAAGAAGATTCAAATAGTTATTATAACTGTTCAATGTATCACAATGGTTTCTCTAAGAAAGCTACACCTGATGATGCTTACTCAAGTGGATACAACAGAGATTTCTTTAAACAAATCATGCTTGAACATGAATCCATTTTCAAGAATCAGGTTTCTCTAATTTCATATACAAGAGTCATTACAAGAATCATATATGATTCATCTTGTTGTTTTTGATGTTTTTGATTCAGGTTTGTGAGCTTCACCGTTTGTATAATACACAGAAGAGTTTGATGGATGAAGTCAGGGGAAAGAGTTTTATTGATAACATTAACCATTCGGATCGTTCATTGATGTGTGGTGAAGGAAGTAGCTCTCTTGCTTCTATTGCTCCTCTTATTCAAAATGGGATTAGTTCAAAGGGTAAGGAAGTGTTTGAGGTTAGACCTGTGAAAGTTAGGAGAACCATGATTGATCTTAGACTCCCAGCTGATGAGTATCTCCATACGATTTCTTTTCCTTGTGATTTGTCAACTACAGGGAAAGAAGTTGATGAGAAGTCTTCTCATCTGAATGATTCTTCTGGATCTTCTTTGGTTATGAAGAAACCAAATGTAATAGCTGACTTGAATGAGCCACTCATATGTCAAGAAGAATCACTACCTGCTTCTTCTTCAAGGGATATGTATTCTCTTTATGGAAATGGCCATTCTAACAGTGCATTTCAACCTCCAAGTTATTCGGGTGAAAGAGCATCTTTCGAAAGGGAAACTCGTAAAAGGAATCATGAGGTTTCTTATGATAGCTATCTGAAATCAAATGTGGCATCAAATTCTCCAAGCTTGAATCATGGCTACTTTCCTGAATCTGTCAGACCTTGGAGCCATTGGAATTCATCATGGGAGAATAGAAGCAGTAGTAGCAGCTCGGTTCAAAACTCCTTGCCACTTCAAACTAATATATTCTGGAACTTTAATACACAAGCAAGAGCAGATTCAAATAATGGGCCTTACAAAGGATTCTCTTCGAGGTCAAAGGAAACTGCCTCTAACTTGAACCATCTTAACAATGGCTCGAAAGGGGTTGTTACCAATGGTACTTTGAGTGAGGCTTTGAAGCATCGGAGTCTTGTTAACCTTCAAGGACCAAAGCTCCCTAACAAATATGAAAGAGCCAGTGCTGGTTTGGATTTGAATGCTTCTGCAAATGAATACATGGATAGAAATGGTCTGGGTGACAGCTCGAACAATGTGTATCCTCACAATGGTTTGAGTTCTGTTTCATGTTTCAATGAAACCAACATGGGACATGTTGATTCACAGAATAGAAGAAAGATTCTTGGGTTCTCGACCTCTCAGAAGCATTCTATTTGCAAGGAGCACCCTTCCCTATTCACTTCTTCTGTGCGTATCACTGATCAACCCAAAGAAGTAAACAACTTGGTAAACAGAAACCTTGATATCAACTTGCCATTTGAAGCCCCGGTTTCTGAACCCGTTGTTGTAGCCAAGGAAGAAGGTAAAAAAGCTGGCAGTTTCAAACACTGGTTTGACTTGAATTTATGCGCTAGCGAGGATGAAGATGCTGGCGTGTGTTCTAATTCAAGAGTGGAAAGAAAAGCTACTATTTTGATAGATTTAGAATCCCCACCTGCGCCTGAGAGTGAAGAAGAAGGGGAAGCTGGAGACTCTATGGATGAACTCATCAAGGGAGCAGCAGAAGCTATAGTCACCATCTCACTGTCTCACAACTATAATACTTATGAAGCTGCTTTCTCTTCAACCAATGGAGCTGCAAAGAACCCACTCTCTTGGTTTGTGAACACAATAGCTTCTTTGGAAACCAAAGATTGTGAAGGCTGCGGTGAAGAATGTTCTTCTGAGAAGTTTGATTACTTCGAGACAATGACTCTAAACTTACCCCAGACCAAAGAAGAAGACTACATGCCCAAGCCTTTGGTCCCGGAACATCTGAAACTCTACAGCAAAGGTTCTATGGACATCACAGCTAACCAACCAAGAAGAGGACAAGCAAGACGAGGAAGACCAAAGCGGGATTTCCAAAGGGATGTTCTCCCTGGACTTACCTCTCTCTCTAGGCTTGAAGTAACCGAAGATCTTCAAATGTTTGAGGGACTAATGAAAGCCACAGGCTATAATTGGAACATAGGAGTGGCCAGAAGGAGCTCAAACCGAGGTAGGGGAAGAAGACGACTTGTCAGCAACAATGACAAAACTCCGGTGTGTTCGTCTTTGGTACAGCCAGTTAATAACAAGAGTGTACAAATGGTGGGAGTGGAAGATAAGAGTCTTATAGGATGGGGAAATGCAACAAGAAGGTCAAGGCGACAAAGATGCCCTGCAGGTATTCCCCAAACTGTGATCTTAACATAAAGTTTTACATGAAATAAATTCAAATATTGAGGAAACATTATAGAGGAAGAAAACACCAGAGATAGTAACATTGACAAAATTGGTTCAGACATTGAAGAATCGATGTTTTATTATTCTCATTTCTCAATCAGCCCATGTTTGTGGGTGTTGGTTGCTCTTTATATACCTTGTCTTTGCTTAGAAAGACCAAAGAGAAAAAAATGATTCCATTGTGTTAGGCTGGTTGGTTATTACATGTTCTCTATCCGTTGTTCTGTAAATAATCTGCGTGTTCATATGAACTCAAGTGCTTGTATGCTTGATTATAAGCTGCAAAGTAAAACAATATTAACCTGAAAAGGCAGAGGTACAAAACAACACAAAACCAAGTAACGGCCCAACTAAGTTTCTCGATGGGCATATGAGTTACAAGGTAACTGGGCTTTAAATAATGTCCACAAAAATATATTATTTTTAAGGAAAAAGACAAAATAAAATAAAAGAAAAACTATATATAATTTTTTTCGTGTGTGTGTGTTGAGTGTGATACATCACACGTGTCGTAGCATGACAGTAAAGGTTGTCTTAAGCACATGGCTCAAGTTCACTCGTTTAATAAAAATAATAAAATCCCCATCAAATTTAATTATTATTTTTTTGTTACCGTTAGTCTTCATTTCAGCATATTAAAATCCTCAATTAAATTATTTTTATTGGAAATGTGTTCTTCAAGAATCCATTCTTGGAGGAGTGGATGAGTTGAATACGTACGTGTTGTTTTGTTATTTATTTGATAATTTTTATAATATTAAAAACATAAATAAACTAGTAATATTATTGTAGTAGCGTTCTAAATCATTATTTTAAACTGACATTTATTTAATAATAGAGGTTATGAGTAATACTAATAATAAATCCAAAAATAAAAATGCTGCAAAAAGAGAAAAGTGCTGGACCATTGTTGTATATAATACATAAACATATAAATATTCACACTTGCCTTTATTCTCTTAGAACTCACCATCTCAAATATCGGAACTAAAACTAGTTTCGATCTAAGCTTTGTCCCTTTAGATTCACTTCCGTAATAGATCTTTGAATCACAGAATCATGTCGGTTTTATTACATCTCTGTCTGATTATCTCCATGTTCACCTATTCAAGTAAGCTTTTTTAAGTATAGACAGACCCGTTTTGAAACTAATCTCAAAAATCTAACTTTACTGTTTTTTTTTGTAAATTTCTTAGACGCAGCGTATTGTGTATGTAAAGATGGGAACGAACAAGTTCTTCAGAAAGCAATAGACTATGCTTGTGGAGCTGGAGCTGATTGTACTCAGATCCAGACTAACGGAGCTTGTTTTCAACCTAACACCGTTAAAAATCATTGTGATGTTGCCGTTAATAGTTATTACCAGAAAAAAGCTTCTTCTGGTGCCACCTGTGAATTTAACGGCGCTGCTGTTCTTTCTAACTCTCCTCCGTCAAGTACTATTTCTTAATAAAACCTAATTTTTTTATTTAAAATCAAATCTCTTTTAATGATTTTACTCTGTTTTTTTATTTATTTTTCTGAATCTTGCAGCGGCTTCAAGCTGTTTAACTGGTTCAAGGTATGTTTTGATAAAGTCTTGATTCTCAAATTTCCATTAAAGTATATATTTTTTTAGCTTTATGGGTAAATTTTTTCTTGGGTAAGATTTTTTAACTTTATTACCGCTTAAGTAATCAAAAAAAATAAAATTATGTGATGTGACATAATGATAGTGGATTTAAGACCATAATGAATATCATTACGAGTTAGTGTTTTATTCGCATTATTATTATTATCATTTTTATTTAATCATTCATTATCTTCTAACAAATGATCATTAATCTTTGTGACTACTTTTGCAGCTCTAGTGGAACTCCAACTACTGGGACTCCGACCGGTGGCACTCCGACTAGTGGCTTCCCAACCACCGGGACTCCCAGCACTGGGATGCCAAATTCTAGCACGCCCACAAATGGGATGCCATCTTCATCATCGTCTTCAGTGTTCCCAGGGACTACTCTTGGACCAACTGGGAGCGGTGGGTTAGGCGATCCAAACACAGCTGCTGAGCAAAGGAAAGAGCTGCTACTAGTCTGTCTAGGGTTTATAGTTATATTCTTCAATTAGGTTGGCCACGTGACCCTACTGGTTAGTAGCTAGTATTTTGAGATGTATAACTTTAATCATGAGCCTTTTTATATTATTTTGTAAATCTTGAAGTTGAGATACTCTTTTTGTTTCTTATTCTTTTTATCTTTTTTCTCTTACTTTGAATCTTTACAGCTTTTAATACGTACACCATTATGGAATATTTTCATCTTTTGATACGTACCATTATTATCACATTGATCATATAAAATGTTGGTTACTATCAAAACTTGTGCAACTAAAACATGTGTCTTTTTCAGTTTGGGACATATGACATACTTATTGTTTGTTCAAAAGTGTCTCTTTCGTTGTGGGTTTTGTTTGTTCCACTCTGCTAGCAACGTGGGAAGACTTAGTTTATGTAATAATAATAATGATTGAGACCATTGAACAAGATATATATTAACATTTGGTCTCTCAAACTAAGATGACTACTAAAACTATATAAAATGTGAAGACTTTGGAGTTAAAATATTAGATTAGTATCTAGAATAATGAGTTGGGTTTCTTTTGATTTTGGAATCTGGTGCTGATAGTTGTGGTGGTCTAAGGATCTGATCCCTAAATTCTTCCAAAAGCTGATTCTTAAAGTTCGTTTGATTATTATGAACAAAAAACATTTAGCTATGTGCTTTTTGGTAATGTGGTCTTTTAGTTCTTGTGTGGACGGAGCCGTTTCTCATAATAAAAGATAAAAATAATTGAAAACGCTAGAAGGAGGGGTCGAACCTCCGACCTTGTGGTTAACAGCCACACGCTCTAACCAACTGAGCTATTCCAGCTAAGTTGATTCTTTAACTAATTTTAAAGTATTTATATTTAATTTTAAATAAACTCGAAAGCAAAATTGCATATGTTATGTTATCTCCGTTGATCTCTCTCTCCATAGTCTCAATCAAATGATTCATAAGAATGTTGAAGAAAACTCTAACTTCAATCCAACGAAGACACTTCTCATCATCTTCTCTTGAAACTCCTTCTCTTTACTCATTTCTTAAACCTTCTCTCTTCTCTAACAAACCAATCACTCTAACTCCATCACTATCACCTCCTCAAACCTCCAAAACCCTAACTCAATCTCAAAAATCCTTGTTTGAATCTACCCTCCACGATTCTCTAACTTCTAATAACACTGATGAAGCATGGAAAGCTTTCCGATCACTCACCTCCGCTTCTTCTCTCCCAGACAAGCGTCTCATCAATTCCCTTATTACACATTTGTCTAATACTCAAGTAAGTGGTGAAAACACTTCACATAGACTCAAACGTGCCTTTGCTTCTGCAGCTTATGTAATTGAAAAAGATCCTATTTTGCTGGAGTTTGAGACTGTTCGTACTCTTATGGAATCAATGAAATTAGCTAAAGCTGCAGGGCCAGCTTTGGCTTTAGTTAAGTGTATGTTTAAAAACAGGTACTTTGTTCCTTTTGATCTCTGGGGTCATTTGATTATCGATATCTGTCGTGAAAATGGAAGCTTGGTTTCGTTTCTTAAGTTGTTTAATGAAAGTTTTAGAATTTCAGTTGATGAGAAGCTTGATTTTATGAAACCTGATTTGGTAGCGAGTAATGCAGCTCTTGAAGCGTGTTGCTTTCATTTAGAATCTTTGGTTGATGCTGACAATGTAATTGAATCTATGGCTGTTTTGGGTGTGAAGCCTAATGAATCAACTTTGGGGTTTCTTGCTTATTTATATGCAAGGAAAGGGCTTGGAGAGAAGATAAGTGAGCTTGAGAATTTGATGAATGGTTTTGGTTTTGTTTGTAAGAGAACTCTCTATTCCAATATGATCAGTGGATATGTTAAGAATGGTGATTTAGATAGTGTTTCTGATGTTATACTTCATAGTTTGAGAGGAGAAGACTCGAGTTTCGGTGAAGAAACGTATTCTGAATTGGTTAAAGGGTTTATAGAGAGTAAATGTGTTAAGAGTTTAGCTAAAGTGATCATTGAAGCTCAGAAGCTAGAATCTTTGTCCATTGACACTAACAGTTCAGTTGGGTTTGGAATTATAAATGCTTGTGTGAAGCTTGGATTCTCGGATAAAGCGCATAGTATTCTCGACGAAATGATTGCTCAAGGAGGTGGATCTGTGGGGATTGGGGTTTATGTTCCAATCTTAAAAGCCTATTGCAAAGAGTACAGAACAGCTGAAGCTACTCAACTAGTTACAGAGATAAGTAATTCAGGACTTCAATTAGATGTAGAGATCTATAACGCATTAATCGAAGCTTCAATGACAAACCAAGATTTCATATCTGCTTTTACATTGTTTAGGGATATGAGAGAAACAAGAGTAGGGGACTTGAAAGGAAGCTACTTAACAATAATGACAGGTCTTCTTGAGAATCAAAGACCTGAGTTAATGGCAGCTTTTCTAGACGAAGTTGTTGAAGATCCTCGAGTTTTAGTGAATTCCCATGATTGGAACTCGATTATTCACGCCTTTTGTAAATCCGGACGCTTAGAAGATGCAAGAAGAACATTCAGAAGAATGGTTTTTCTTAAGTATGAACCAAACAACCAAACATACTTATCTTTGATTAATGGTTATGTAAGTGGTGAAAAGTACTTCAATGTCTTGCTCTTATGGAACGAGATTAAAGGGAAGATATCATCGGTAGAAGCCGAGAAGAGATCGAAACTAGACCATGCTTTAGTTGATGCGTTTCTATATGCATTAGTTAAAGGAGGGTTCTTTGATGCAGCAATGCAAGTGGTAGAGAAGTCTCAGGAGATGAAGATATTTGTTGATAAGTGGAGGTATAAGCAAGCATTCATGGAGACTCATAAGAAACTTAGATTACCAAAGCTTAGGAAGAGGAACTATAAGAAAATGGAATCACTTGTTGCTTTCAAGAACTGGGCTGGTCTTAACACATGAATAGGTTTCAAGACAAACATGGGAACCAATATTATAATTGGTTATTACATAACTATCAATCACAAAAGTAAACAATAAATAAAGATATTATCTTTTTTACATCAGTGTTTTATATTTTTAGTAATTTATTATTATTATGCTATAAAATTTTTATTACTAGTGCTAAGAAATTAGTTATAATCATGAAAATTTCCTGAAAAAACTAAGCAACTTTGATTAGAGAAACATAAATGCCTTTTCAAAACTCAAAAGACTATAACAAAACTTGTCTGTTAGTCAGATTGAGCCAAGGAGGTTTATATTCAAGGACTTGGGTGAATTATGTTGAGTTCCATAAAGAGATTAAAAAAAGAAGACCTAAGATATGAATCTGTAATGTAAATGGGTTATATGTTTTCTTCTGTTGGTGCTTGCATGGGTGAGTATCATCAAGCTTGAACCTCAGGACTCAGGAGCTTTTCCTTCACTGTTTTTTTTTTCTGGTTAATATTGATTCCATTTGCTTTGTGTTCTCTCATCTTCTCTAGTTTCTTCCACCGTTCCTACGGTTTTTGACAGGTTTAAAGCCATCATCTCCTCCATCTGCAGAGCCATTGTGATTCTTACGGCTTCTAACAGGTTTAAAGCCATCATCTCCGCCATCAACAGAGCCATTCTGACTCCTATGGCTTCTAACAGGAATAATGCCCTCTACAGAACCATTCTGATTCTTGCTTCCACCTTCGGTTTTCCCAGCAGGTTTGCTTCCATTATATTCAACTGCAAACAATACCAAGTTATTTAAGAGAATGATTCATCCTTCTACACTAGAAACTGCTAGTTTTCGATAAAAGAGAGGTTTCAAGAAAGAGAAGCTTACCTTCCTTTTCCTTTACACGAAGTTTACGGTCTGCAAGGATGAATGGCTTTTGCTTAGCAGCCTGGAATTGACAAAAGATTAAATCACAAATTCAGAAACGTCTTCAAGAGAAATAAAAAAAGTCGTGTTTATAGTTAGTTACCTGAAGCACACTCTGGACAGAGGTAGCTGATTCAAAGGCAACAAACCCGTAGCATACTACATTACCATGCTGAACACAGAAGACAAGTGTAAGTGAACAAGGAGAGATAATGATTAGGAAGAAATATCAAAAAGACACATAGAGATCAAAGATCAAACCGAGGAGCTTCGGACTTGAATTCCATTTTGTTTGATAGGACCAAACTCTTTAAACAGGTCATGGAGTTGTGGAGGCATTGCATTCATTGGTAGATTTGCTACAAATATTGAAGTGCCTGAAACCAAACAATACCTCATTAGATATCCAAAATAGATGAGAAGAAAAGAAAAAAGTGATTTCAATCCAATGCCTTCTAACCTGGTTCATCATTGATCTTCTGATCTTTCTTCTTCTCAGAGTTACTAACAGAAGCAGGTGCTTTAGGAGATGCAGCTGCAAGAAGTTGTCCTGTGTATTTAGGTTTATGAACAGGGACTTTAGCTTGAAATGGAGCAGCGTTGTTTGCATATGAACGAACCTGTATTACACTAATTATAAGTCTACATAGATGCCACATGTAAAGCCAAATTTGCAAGACCAAAAACTCACTATAGCTAGAAAAGATCTCTTGGCTCCATCAGAAGCAACAGGATCTGTTGGTTTTTTAACAGTAACACCTTTGTCATCAGAATGCTTCTGTCCATTGTCCAACGAAGGAGTAGCTCTAGTAACAACGTTCTTAACTTCATCAGCATCAATCTTGTGACTCAGTTCAGTGATTTCAGTCTTGTTTAACAAATCAGCTGGCTTTACAATCTCAGTTGCTGGCACTATAACAATAACCCACAATAGAGTTGTTACTATAACAATACTTTGTAAGACTACAAACTTAACTTAGCCAACTTACCAAACTCAGCAACTGGTGTGGAAGGCTCTTCATCAACGTATCGAAAAATGTCATTGAGAACAACATAGGTTGTGTTATGAAGTGATAGATAAAACATTTGAGAAAATTTCCTCTTAAGGTTTTCTTTTCCAGTAAACAAACCAATCACCATTAGAACAATCCCAGACTCAAATGAACTCTGAGAATCAACACTAAGCAAATCAAACGTTGTATTCTCATAGTCACAGTCAAGAAACTGCTTGTCAATAGCCTGGAACAAGAGATAAGATTGATACATAAATAATGTCAAATCTAAGATTTTGCAGAGATATTAAACAAAGTAATGATGTGAATCTTAATTAATAAATCTGATTTTAACTAAGGTGAATTTAGCAAAAGCAAATTGTTCTTAATCTCAATCCACAGTGCAATAAAAAGAGTAATATTTAATAAATCTCTGATGAACCCTAATCAAAGGAGAAGACTTTAATACCTCAACGGAGTTAAAAGAGATCATAGTACCATCGAGATTAGGTCTGCTAACAACACTAGAATCTATATAAAGCCTATGAGCTTCTTTAGGGAATTGAGTTAAAATCCGGTAGTATTGTTCGACAAAGGAATCAGATACTTCTTTAGCTGTAGGAGGAGCTACACCTTCCTCAGCAGCCATATCTGTGCTAATTCGATTCAAATTATGAAAACCCTAAGATCAATCAAAAACCCAGATCTCGAATTCGGATCAAATGAAAAAAAAACTTGAGGGAGAGAAAGATGGAAACGAGGAGAGTTTGGTGAGAGAGAAGGAAGCTTTTGAGAAGTCTGAGATTTGAGATTTGAGAAGAAGAAGAGAGGAGATTTAATAAAGGTTGGGTTTTAGAGAGGTTCACTGATTTGTGAATGCTAATAAATAAATAGAACATATCTGAACAGATCTTAAATAATTAGAACATAATTACAAAATCCTATGTGATTTAATTAGAGATAATGTATATAATATCAAACCAATAAATTTGAACAAATTTTGTAAGATTATTTAATTCCTTTGTTATTGCAGATTTTGTTATCTAGAAATAGTGAAATATATAACTAATTTATTTATAAGAAAATTTTAAGTATTTAAAATACACCGGCATATATTAAGTTTAGTTAAAAACAACAAAAAGGTATTGACAAAAAATAATAATAATGTGACACTGATATATACAAACATAAGGTATTTATATTTAATGAAACTACCAATAAGAACCAAACACATAGATGAAGACTAAAGTGTTAGCTTATATTTTCTCAGGTAAGAAAAAAAGAAGGATATTAGAAAACTATTAATGCTAATAATATTGTAGCTTCTAGAGCATAATGTTTTGAATTTTTTGATATTTGCCTGATACTTGTCCCATTCAAACCAAGTATCAAGTCGAATTGATCTATTACTTACCAGGACAATCACAAAGGGAAAAAAATTTCATTACTAAGCTAGTTAAAATACTATTTAAAATAATAATATTTTGAAAAAATACAATAAAATATATTTAAATTTAAATATAACTAAATCAAATCAATATTAAATAATACTTAATTTTAATGTATTTTAAAATTAATAACATGCTTAATCTAATAAGAATATAATTTATAATACATTTTTAAATACATAATTAAATAACATAAAATTTGAATATATTTTAAAAATACAAATAAATCTATAAAAAATACAAGATTTTACAATTTCATCTTAAATTTTATTTCTTTTTATATTATAAAAAAAATTTACATTGTTAGAATTAATAAATGCACAACCCATAGATTTTTATTTATTTTTAGCCTTTTATATAACTATAATTATAAAGAAAATGTGGAGTATATATTATACTTTATATAATTTATATTAATCGGTACAATCAAATAATTTAAGTAAACAAATAAATTCAAATACCCAAACCCAATTAATACCCGACTAATTTTACCTATTAAATTTGTTTTTTTTACAGCTACTAGGGTTTTAAAACCCTCCGTCTTCTCTCTGAGCATCTCATTCCCTAAACCATGAAATCGAGTATTATGCATACTTCGTTCTCTTCTCTTTACACAGATCTCTCTTCCAATTTCGTCAATCGACATTGTTTCTCCTCAATTGCATCTTCATGTAAACCTCTATCAATCTCATTTCCTCAAACAAAAAAGACATGTTGTATTCTATCCATGTCTAAAAAAGACGAAGGTTTCACTTATAAAAAATCCGGTGTGGATATCGATGCTGGATCTGAACTTGTTAAACGAATCGGAAAATTAGCTCCTATGATCGGTGGATTTAGTGGTGGCATTCCATTAGGTATATTAAAACATGATCTATATGTTTGTGAGTTTTGTGACTTTTGTCTTCTTCTTCGTTTAATGAGTATGTTTTTTTTTGGGTTTGAGCAGGTGATAGTTTAATAGTATTAGGTATGGATGGTGTAGGGACAAAACTTAAGTTTGCATTTGAGACAGGGATTCATGAAACCATTGGAATCGACTTGGTAACAAAAATTTACTAATTTATTTTTATTATTATTTTTTAATTTTTTGGTTTTTGTATCAGGTGGCTATGAGTGTGAATGATATTGTAACTTGTGGTGCAGAGCCATTGGGTTTCCTTGATTACTTTGGTACTAGTCATCTTGATGTTGACCTTGCTGAAAAGGTATTTAATATTCATTGCTTTTCATCTCCGTAGTATATTAACATGTTGAACAAATGTTTATATATGTATTTGCAGGTCATTAAAGGTATTGTTGATGGTTGTCATCAATCCGGTTGTAAGTATGGTCTCATAGGTGGAGAGGTACTTTTTACTCATTACAATTTTAACAAATGCTGAATTATCCTTTTGATTTTTTTTTTCGGTTTGGTTTGGTTTGGTTTTAGACAGCAGAGATGCCTGGTATTTACGCAAAAGGCGAATACGATCTAGTTGGTGTTGCAGTAGGCCAAGTAAATAAAGATTCATTCATAGATGGTAAAAACATTGTAGCTGGTGATATTCTTATTGGTCTTCCTTCAAGTGGACTTCATTCCAATGGTTACTCTTTAGCAAGAATGGTCATGGACCAAAGTCCTCTTTCACTTCAAGATCAACTTCCAGGTGGATCTGTTTCTCTTGGTGAAGCTCTAATGGAACCTACTATCATTTATGTCAAACAGGTTTGTGTTTTTACTTCATTACCCAATTTGTTGTTGTACTAATGACATAACTTACAGGTACTTGAGTTTATCAACAAAGGTGGTGTGAAAGGTTTAGCTCATATAACCGGAGGAGGTTTCACCGATAACATTCCTCGAGTTTTACCTGATGGTTTAGGTGTTGTTATTGACACTAATGCTTGGGAAGTTCCACCTTTGTTCAAGTTTATTCAAGAGGTAAAACTATTAGAGAATCATAATATATAGTTTTAGAATGTATGATTTAATTTTGTTTTGGGTTGTGTATATTATATAGTCTGGGAATATAGAAGAGAATGAAATGAGAAGAACCTTTAATATGGGAATTGGGATGGTAATGGTGGTGAGTCCTGATGCTGCTTTAAGGATACAAAGAGAAGTTGAGAATGGTGACTATGTTGCTTATCGCATTGGACAAGTTACTGAAGATGAAGGTGTAACTTATCATTAACAAACATGTTTTTTTCTAAGACCTTTGTGTTGTGTTCTTAAGGTTTTTCTTACCACAGCTTTTTTGATGACAGTTGTGTTATGTTTTTTTTGATGAGGGCATAATAATCGTGTAAATGATCTTAGATAACCTTCTTCTTCTCGAAGAACATCTTCAAGTGTAAAAACTGCATCACAGCAACTCCTATACATACTAAAAACGAAAGACCACTCAACCACATCATTTTAGAGTTTGTAGATCGATTCAGATCTTGCATTTCTTCTTCCCTGAGATAAAACAACACCAAATCAAGTCAATCTAAACACTAGACAACAACTAAAAAGAACAAAACCTTTGTACCTATCTCTAAGATAATACATCTCTTCATGAATTGAGTTGACTGTATCAAGAAGACTCTTTACCTCAAACTCCATCACCTATGCATAAAGAACTAACTAAATCAATGTGAAGAGATAATGAATGAATCACTAAATTAAGCTCACTTCGACTTTACTCTTCTTAGCCACAGTAGCCCAGTTTTTAGATTGAACACCAGTTCTCCATTCAAAATCAATACTCAAAGTAACTTCAGGTTTATGATCAATGGCAGAGAAGCAAGTCATATAATCTCCTGTTTCAACTGCTGAGAACGCGAATTGTCCTGAATCAACTTGATCGGCGTGATGGTAATTGTTACCGGAGGTAGACGTTACCTTTTTTTTAAGATTCAAAAAAAATCAGATCTATTCCCAGAAGATTTATAAATTAGGTCAAATTCAGAGGGATCTATGTACCTTGACGGAGATCTTGTGAGATTGAGGTAAAGCTTGACCTTCGTGAGGGTTATCGATGCTGTATTTTCCAACAGTCATTGAATTGCTTTTAATATCTTCGGTGATACACTTTGTACGACCTGAGTGTAGATCGAAGTGTAATGAGTTTGAAATTGGCAACAAAATCGTTAAAATCAGAACCACCGTCGTTAATTTTGGTGACCGGAGAAACATTTCGGAGAATCCTGAGAAAAAAAATCGAAAGCTCTCTTCTGAGAAACGAAGAAGACATGTATTTGAGGATTTTGACACGTGTGTTTATATCATTGGTTGAAACATATAAGCTGGGTTATGAAACCTTCGGAACACTCCAGAGTCTTTAACTCGTTACAAACCAATCCAGAATTATTTGGTTTATTTTAACAAACCGGGTTGGTATAACATTCGTATCTGAACCTTGTGTCTCAAGTAACATAAATTTCCATTTTTTTTACAGAAACTTTCCTTTTTCTTTAAACAAGTTTCCTTTTTTACAAAAGGAAATAAATAAACGAACACTCCTACTTCAATTACGATTATTCTATAAATAACCCATCAGTGATATATCATAATTCTTTACTTCCAAAACCAAACCTTAAAGAAAATGTCCAAAAAGATTCAAGAACTGCTTCAATACTGTGAAGAAAACTTCGAAAAAGGAAACCTAGAACAAGCATTACGATGCGCTGTCTCAGTCTCTATAGCAAATCCAGACGCTCCTCAACCTTACGCACATGTCACTGCTTACAGAATCCTTCTTACAGAAGCTAATAATCGTACAATCAGAGGAGAACCAGACTGGTACGCTGTGTTAGGTATTGACAAAGGTGGATCTTCAGGGTCGGTTACTAAATCTATTAGGGCAAAGTTTACTGAGATAATGGAGATGTTGGATGGTGAGACTGGTGTCTTCAAGGCTTTTTTTAGGGTTTATGATCTGGTGAGGCGTGGTGTAGCTGAGTTACTGAATGAAGATACGAGAAAAGCATATGATCTACGTTCTGGATTTTCTCATATTAACTGATGATATTTTTTCCATTATTTTGGTTAGAAAAATTTAGAGTATAGTAAGAGAATAACCTAAGTATATTGTCTTTGATTCACTACGTTTTGTTTAGGGTTTTATTATTATTACCCAAATATTATATTTTTGTCTCCAATTCATCGACCAGAATTCTAAAAGTAATTTATAAACTCACAAATCAGAAAAATTGAATATATAAAAAGTTTTAAAATTATTTATAAAAAAATCAGATTTTGATTTGTAATTGGATTGAAATCAGATTGTAATTGGTTCGTTGTAAAACTCAATACATTAGTTGATTGTGTTTAGTTAATGATAAACTACAAATTATGTATAAATAAAATTTAATATTTAATATTTGTTTTGAGAAAATTTTCGTATATGTATGTTTATATACTAAAACTCTCCTTTAAATTTATAGAAATCAGATTGCACTAACATTATAGTTTATATGAAAATAGATTGTAGTGACACTACTAGATAAGAGGAGGCATAACTAGTTAGATCTGTTTATTTAGAAATCTGTTTTTTAATCCCAAATTGAAATATTAATATAGTAATTTTGAGAGTACTAACATAATTTTAAGTTTATATTTTCTTACAAATAAAATAATCTCAGTAATCACTTGATTTTCGACACTCATATAACCAAAAACTCTAATGATAAATTTACTCTGTCAATATATAGTTTTCAAATGCATATTTCCATTTTTTTATATTTTCAGATATAAGAAAATATTAACTTTATAAAAGAAGGCAACTCATTTATTATTTATTTTATTTTGTAAATAGAAGGCAGTTTTATAAATTAATGAATTGAAGAAATAAATTGAAAACTTTTAAATTGAATATTATTAAATTGAAGAAAATGAATAAACGAATATTTGGAGAAATAGAACAAAAGAATATACCTCTTTTGAATTACAGATTTATCTTATTTATTAATTTATTAATACTAATTAAAGCCAAACAAATCAGTGGTCAAGCACACGCAATTTTATATATATATATTCTCTTCTTATATACGACCCCTTTATTAGAATCTCTACAATTTAAAGTCATTTTATAATCAAGCTTTAATTATCATAACATCATACCTTAGATAACATTTATATATTTTTTGATGATTCAATCTTTAGTACAGCCACCTATAACTATAATTTCTACAATTTTATAGAAGAAATAAAATATTATAATTACAAAATTAAACAGTCAAAAATTGTAAACCTTGCTCTTAAAACTAACATCTAAGACTAATTCAAACTCGTCAACAAAAAAGTCAAACTCAAATTCTATTTCTTAAGCTTTTTGTGTCATGACACAAATTGACAAATGTTATATGGAAAAAGATAAAAATGTTATATATAGAGATTATCTATAAGATATTCGTAAGACAAAATGAAATTATTATTTAAATCTTAATGTAACCAACCAATAAGAAATAAGTGACGCACACTAAACTACAAAAAAGTTAAAGAATAAAAACCCTAATCCTCTCGGCTTTCTAACATTTCAAGAACATCAAAACCTAACACAAGAAAGAACAAAACAGATCCTGTTCCATTAGACATGGAAGCAAATTCCAAATCTACCCTTCCTCCAGGATTCAGATTTCATCCTACCGACGAAGAACTCATCATCTACTATCTCCAAAACCAAACCATGTCTAAACCATGTCCTGTCTCCATCATCCAAGAAGTTGATATCTACAAATTCGACCCTTGGCAATTACCCGGTTCGACCTGGTTATTTCTCAATATTTGATATCTTCTACGTGTTAATGTTTTTGGACTTCTTAACTTATTTGATTTTTTGTTGAATCTGCAGAGAAAACAGAATTTGGAGAAAATGAATGGTATTTCTTCAGCCCTAGAGAACGAAAATATCCGAATGGAGTAAGACCAAACCGGGCTACTGTTTCCGGTTATTGGAAAGCAACCGGTACAGACAAAGCTATTCATAGTGGTTCAAGTAACGTTGGTGTCAAGAAAGCTCTAGTTTTCTATAAAGGTCGACCTCCTAAAGGGATCAAAACTGATTGGATCATGCATGAGTATCGTCTCCATGATTCACATACAACAAAACGTAACGGTTCTATGAGGGTAAGCAAAGTAAACAAGATTTGTTATATTTTATTACTTTGTGTATTAAAAAATGTTTATTTTATTAATGTTTTTGTAGTTAGATGAATGGGTATTGTGTAGAGTATACAAGAAGAGAGGAGCAGGGAAGCTTCTGAATGAGACAGAGGCTTTCTTGGAGGATATTCTAATCGATGAGAACGAATCAGAGAAACTAAATGAGGAAGAGATAGTGATGATGACGTCGTCGTTGGAGATGGATTACATGGAACCAATCTCTAACATTTTCACAGATAACTTTACTCAGTTCGATCTTCATCATCCAGATTCAGAGTCTAGTTGGCTCGGGGATCTACAGTTTAAGTAAGACGAGATCTTGAATCATCAACGTCAAGCTATGTTTAAGTTTTAGTATGTGCTTGACTGCTTGGGAAGTTACTTTGGTACATTTTTAATTAGTTTGGGTATATAGAAAAATTGTAAAATATAAACCCTAAATGGGATTTTATATTTCTCCCGTTAAATTGTGAAATGATTAAAAATGTTTAATTAAATTTAAGTTTATTAACATTAATAACTAATAAACAAAATATAATTTTCGATGTTTATAAAATATTCTTAAAAAAGAGAGATTGAGATTACGTTAGGTTTTGGAATGATAAAAGTCGATGACGTGTGAAAGAATCAACGCCAAATGCAATGCATTAAGTACTTAGCTTTGTCGTTTTATTTAATGACGAATGTTACTTGTCGGTATCATCGGACTTTATAGCTCAATTTGTTTGATTCAGACAAAATATTTAATGGAAAATAACTTATTATAAATATAATGGGACATTTTTTTTTCAATTTTGACCGGTTTGGTGTACCAAACACGGTTTACAAAACTAGATTTCATTTATAGAGTGAAATCTAGACTTCGTTTTCCTTTTTTTCAATGCAAAGTCATTCTTGATATTAAAAACATTTAACCACTCTTCGTTGTAAGAGAAGTCTCTATATGAAAAGTTTTATTGATGTATGTAGTGGTCGGATTTGTTATTGAACAAAACCGGGCTTGGGTTAAGATTTATTGGACAAATCAAAAGCCCATGTGAAACGTCTATATAAAATAAAATAAATAATAACAATGAAGCATAATGTAAAACATAATATAATGACAAAAACAACCAAAAAGTTTTTCAAAACAATCATATAAAATCCCAGTTTCCAATGATATAGGCTTTAAGTTAAAAGAAGTAAGAACAAAAGGTTAGAAACATGTTACATGTTCCAAAAGTTACACATGAGATAGGTTCATGTCACTGTTCTCCTTATCCAATTTCTCATGATCACTATTTATTTTCACGTATTTTACGCTCAGATTTTTCCTTTTTATTATTTTCTAAATTAAATGTTTCATCACACTAAGTCTTAGATATTTTTATATTTTTAAAAATTAGAAGTATTACGATTTATTATTTTTATTAATTTTCCAAAATTTTAAGTGGTTTATTATGTCTACCATGACATAATTTATTTTTTCATCTAAAAATACATTATATTACTAACGCATTTAAAATTAAGATATTTTCTAATTTAGATGTGATTTTTACGAATCAGTTTAGTTTTCTTTTAATATATTTTGTTATACTATATTAAATTAGGAAAAAACTTTTTTAAAAATAAAAACACTAATATTTTTTTTTAATCAGTCCCTTAGTTTTTGAATTTTTTTGTCAAAATATCTCCATCAAACTTTTTAGTGTCAAAAAATGAAGAAAAAATGTCCACCAGACCAATCAAACTAAGGATCATAGTCCCAAAGTTTGACAATTCTGCGCTAATCCAAGGGTATTCAAAAACACTCATCGGTCGATGCATGAATCCTATGGCGCAGGATATGAACTAACTGCTAACAATATTATCTAGGATTTAAAAAATAGAAGGTAAAGTGATAGGTGCAGATTTAGGATTAGGTAGATTCCAATCTGACTTCGATGACGAGAGTGATATCAATGTCGTTATGAAACCGTTGCATTTCGATTATTAGATCTAACCAATGACAATATCCAATAATCAAAATGCAATCATTCCATACTTAAAACGACATCGATATCATTTTCATCATCAAAGTTAAACTGAAACCTATCTAATCCAAAATCCACACCAGTCACTTTATCCTTTATTTTTCAAATTTTGAACAATATTGTTAGCCGTAAATTCATGTCTTACACCATAGGATTCATACATCTACCGATGAATGTTTTTGAATACCTTTGAATCAAGACAGAATTGTCAAATTTTGGGACAGTGATTCTTAGTTTGACTGGTCTTATAAACCCTTCTTTTCTTCACTTTTGGACACTAACAAGTCGGATTGGAACATTTTGACAAATTTTGTTGATAAACCAAGTAAGAAGAGAATGGTGACTATTATGTTCTTGTGATGGACTTAATTTATAGTGCCTCACCCAAATCTCCACAAAATCAATATTAATTTCGTGATTATAAATCATATCCCACATAATCCTCTTTTGTAATGCCTATCTCATATTTTCCATTTTATAAAAAAGTTAAATAAAGAATATTATCTCTGATTTTCTCATTAACGACCGAGAAGATCTGTAAACAAAAGTCACCTTAAATCTCAATGGAAACGTTTAATATTTATAACAATATCTTATCCAAGATTTTATAAAGAATCAAAATAATTGTCATTTAATCAAAAAAAGAAAAAAAAATGATAGGAACGCTTTTATTTTAATAGATCCCAGCTTGCTAGATAACCATATATGCTTTTTTTTCTCTAGATACGTTTTGATAGGTTTAATTTTTATTTTATTTTTGGTTACTTTGAGTTTTTCTAGTTATATATAAAAATGGAGTTTAGAGAATTAATTGCATTGTACAAAAACTTACTAATTTGTAAGAAAATAACGTTTACACGTTTGCGTTGAGTATATATAACAAGAATAGTATAAATACAACTGTTCTCATTTATGTTTATATGATATATCGACACAACACCTAGATTATAACATATTTTATAACATAAATCAAAATATGATGATTGAAACAAATAATTTTTTAAAAATAATTCCAAATAAATTAAGAGCGAAACAATCTTTTATCTATATAATTTCATGTATCATGTTTTACATGTTTACATTTCGTTAGAGATGAAGATATAATCAATGATTAGTTGGTGTTACTCTAATCATTTTGTAGATATAAAACGGACCCTTTCATGATATGTTGAAAACTAACCCTAATAATAGTTCTACAGAACATGGATTTAAAAGTTTACACCTAACGACTAACACATGCGATTTTTTTTTTGTCATCAAGTAATTGAATTTTTGTATTTCATTGACATTTTCACATTAACTAGACACGACTTCATCGACTGTACATTTTAAAAGAAAATAGATAGTTACACTTATACATAAATATTAAGATGGTTACAGAACATAGATTCATATAAACAAATGACAAAGCTACATACGTTACGTGAGAACATCGAACTCAATGCAGACCTCTGTGAACTCAATAAACCTAAATTAGCCTATAAAACGAGTATTATATATATATATATATATATGTTTTCGCATTAAAAAATTCTGGTATGACTAATAGTAATAGAATATACTAACAAATTCCAATTTGACTTCAAATTACATGCAATAATGCAAAAATTCGAAAATCGTGACGACAAAAAAGAGAAGAATGACGTGCACGTAAGATTACGAACAGTGACGAGAGTAATACAGAACAACGAAAGCCATGTGGTCAGTCTTTCGACAATTTTTTGTGCTATGAATCCTATGGGTCCCCTAACATATCAATGGACCTTCTTAAGCCCATTACTATCTAGCCCATTCAATAAATGTAAAATTAGTAGCATTGTGATGGGAAAAGAACCCACGGACCAATTCGTATTTGTTTCGAAATTGCAACCAATAAATCCGCTTTAGTCCGCATGAGGCTAAACCTAACGTAGACCAGGGACACATCTGCCAAGCCCACTATAACCCGGTCCACAGCCTAAACCTCAAATAAGGATAAATTTGGACCAGGCTAAATCTGTAAATCAAGATTAGGTAAAAATGTCGACTATATTTGACCACCGCAACATCCCAAACCTAGAATCAGTCATCAGTCACTTATTTGAATTGATTATGCATTGGTTGGTACCTTTATATCCACCAAGGGCATATAAGCATCATCTCCTTTGCTTTAAACTTCTTTTGGATCCCTCCAACCACATCTGAGATCTCATATGTCACATCAAATACACTCAATAGAGTAAAAATATTATTATTATTTTAAATTCAAAAAATAAGTATCTATCAAAATTCAAGATTTCACTTATCTTGGGTGAAGTAAAGAAAAAGTTGTAACTTTAGGACTATCCTCGAGAACGCAAAAATAAAAGCAAAGCAAAGGGAAACTCAAAATCAGCAAATGTGTGTTTTGTTTTTTGGACCAAAGACTCGTCTTTTACTTTTTTTTTTTGTTTTGCAATATCAAATCATCAATTTTAAAATATGTTACTTTGAGACAGAACCTGACGCTTAAGAATGTTCCAAATTGCATGTGATTATATTATATTGTTTAAAAAAAAAGATAAATGACTACAGTAAAGAAAAGGATAGTCAGATAAAGAAAAAGAATCATCTCTAATGAATAAATCATATAAGAAAAAGAAAAATTTCTTAATTAAGGTAAGAGTTTATATCAAACACAGAAGTGAGTCTTTTTGAATCATTGCATTAACATGTAAACTTGGCAAACAAATATCGAATCTCTCTATCAAACACAATATTTTCCCTAGTATTGGTTTAATGTTTTGTTGTGATTTGTGAAGATAAAGATGAAGTAACACAACTAAACATAAGTAGCCTATGTTGTTACTAAAAAAAGTGAGCTATGGATCCTAAAGTGAAGGAAGAAGATCTTATAATACTATAAAGAATCATTCTTAAAGAGAGTTGCTCTGTTGTTGTACCTTTGTTTTAATGCTTTATATGAGTAACTTGGTCTTGTAGGATGTAGTAATGTAATAGTACCAACGGTTTACATGGCCCACGGCTCCGGTCCTCTATGTTCCTGCCATATAACAAAGAACCACTTTCCTTAACAACAAAGGAATTATCACATAGCCAGAATCCACAACATGAAAGAGTGTAAACTTGAATGATCAATGTAAAAAGTTAAAGGCACTGTATCTTCTGATGCGATGAATATTCCATGATAGAAACTAAGATAAGACACCATTGAACTTAACAATACTGGCCAATCTTTCAGTCAAGGTTTGAATGACATGGATATGGTTAGACAAAAGACAAGGATTAGTGAAACCAATGAAGAAAGATACTTAACTTCCTAGTGGTTATCGTGTACCGAACTCTTTTGTACAATCATTGTCAGATTCTTTCATTACAGCCTTAATCTACTTAGATTTCCAAAGCAATATTTTTTTAAGTGAATCCTGAATTGCCCCAGGGTCCCAAGGACCCACTATGTTTTACACTTTAAAGCTCCCTCCAAATCCCTATAACTCATATATAAGTATAATATCTACAGGAAGGGACACACACAAAGCTCAGAACTCAGAAGGGCTATAATCTCATTAATTACTAATCTTCTCATTTCTTTGAAGACAAAACAAAGAAAGATACTCTGAATCTTCTTTGTCTGCCTCAGAGCAGAAATGTTGGGTTACAGTACAAGAATGATGCTTTTGCTTCTTGTCTGCATAGGATTACTAACAGACAACATATATAAGGTCTCAGCTTTGAGAAATAGAGAGTTTTTCCTTACCCAAACAGAAGTAGATAAAGCAGGAGGAGTTCAACCAAGTGAAATTTCTAAGCTCAGGAGCATCAGTTCTCTATTCAAACACACTCTTGAAGATCAAGCAATGCTAAGGAAAAACCGGCACATTCTTGAGGAGGGTAACAAGAATAAGTTCAAAACTGAGGAGAAGAAAGAACAAAAGAATAAAACAGATGACTCATTCCAATCAAGCAAGAGACGAGTAAGACGAGGATCAGATCCTATCCACAACAAATCACAACCACATTCTTGAGCATCACAACAGCAATCAGATACAGAAAAAAAACGCAATATACTATAGAAAATGCAAGAAGAGACAACAATCAATGTTATGAAGCTGGAGGTATGTTATAGGTTTGATAAAACACAGAAACCATCAGTATGAAGAACACCAAGAGGAGAATACATATTTTGTTTCCAAAATATTTATTTAACTAATTCTTAACTACTTTGTTTGCATCAGTTCTTTGTTTACGTTAAAAATTTTGTTCTCTCTGCATTGCTTAGACTCCACCAACAAAAAAATCTTATGTATATACAATATCTCAAAGTTTTGATTTGTTTACAATTTTACTGTGTATTCAAGAGTTGATTGATACAAACATACAAAAGCTTACAAATCTCTTAGCACTAAACACAATTCAATATACTTAGAATTATACGAAGCTTTCATTGAAATTATTGACTAGATGCTATATGCGAATACGTTACCATCCAACTAAAAATCGGTAATTGAAACTCCAAAAATCGAAGATACTCACAGTTATGACTATTAATGTATATTCCGATAAGTTAACCTCCGCCGCCGCATCAGCGGTCTGTGTGGAGGAGATTCATTGGCACGCCGCCGTGAGAAAGTGCAGTGACAATTCAATTGCAAAAGGGCCTGATCGTTATTTGTTTAGTTTAGTTGTTAGGCCCAGTCCATCAAATAAATATATCGGACCTGAAATGTAGATCGATCTGAAGTCCAAAACGACCACGTCTTGGTCCCCTAAAACAAATGAAAAAAAACTCTTAAAATCTTGGTTGGGCCTTGGGCCGAGGAATAGTTGTGCTTAATAACCCTAAAACAAGATTAAGCCCGTACAATCTCCCGTCCATTAATGATTAAAAATCCAAGATCTAATCTGATCCGTTCGATCTAGGTTATAAAGTTGCTTCTCTGCTCCGTCAAGCTGAAGAGGACAAAACCCTAGCAGAAACCAAGGGTGAGTGAGACAGAGAGAAGCAAAAATGGTGCAGCGTCTAGTTTACAGGTCGCGTCACAGCTACGCCACCAAATCGAACCAGCACAGAATCGTCAAAACACCAGGTCTGATTCTTTAATCTCTCACAGCTCAAATCGAAATCTGTATCCATTGATCTATCAAATCTGTAATATATTTTGATTCGTTAATGATTGTTTTAGGAGGTAAATTAACCTATCAGACGACAAAGAAGCGTGCAAATGGACCAAAATGCCCCGTTACCGGAAAACGTATTCAGGGTGTAAGTAATCTGATTGAATTATATATCTTCGATTTGGGAACTTAAAAAGCTTTAATCTTTATGTTAGTTTCATTGAAAAAGGTATTATTTTTGAATGTGATATGAGTAGAGGTTGATTCATTAGTACTTAAGTTTATCATAAGCTAAATTTTGTGCTGCTTAGTTTTTTATTATAAAATTTTTCACTTTTTGTATGTAAATGAGAAATCTTACATTAGTCTCAAATCTATTCAGTAGTTTGTAGATATATGTTTGTTCTGTAATTAACTTTTATCTTTGGTTTCTTTAGATTCCTCACTTGAGGCCATCTGAGTACAAGAGATCTAGATTGTCAAGAAACAGGAGGACTGTGAACCGTGCTTATGGTGGTGTTTTGTCTGGTTCTGCTGTTAGGGAAAGGTTTGCTCTTGTACTTATTGTGCTCCCTTTAAACTGAATAAAAATGTAATGTGGTTTGTGTTTTGTGTTTACAGAATCATCAGAGCTTTCCTTGTGGAGGAGCAAAAGATTGTGAAGAAGGTTTTGAAGCTTCAAAAATCAAAGGAAAAAGTTGCTCCAAAGAGCTAAGACCATATTGGTTTTTATGTTTTATTCCTATGTTATATTGAGATAGTTCTTGTTGCAGAGAAATACATTTGTGTACTCATCCAAAATTTTAAGCTGTTTTTGTTTGGATCTTTGGCTTTGTTTACTATTCACTTTGGTTTTGGTTTCTCGTTAAAATTGAGTTCACATTCCAACTCCTTAAATGTACGTTAAGTTAGTTATACACGTTATAAAGACATTAAATAGTAGCCTTAGGTGTTTGATTTAAACGGTTCAGTTTTTGAAAATTGATTTCGAAAAAATACCGACAAAATATCGGTTTGTTTGGTTTTTAGTTTATTTGGTTTGATTTTTGATTAAAATATATTTTTAAATTCAATTCGGTTAATCTAAATAAATCGGATCAATCTGAAAATTCATCTTTTGATTCGGTTTATTTGATTATTCGGATGAATTTACATCGATTAACCCGATCTAAAACATGAAACATACAAAACAGAATTTCATCTCCACGACAACAAAGTATAAGAACACATATCAAAGATTCAACATCCAAAAAAAAACATGAGATTTTACTCGGACGAGCTTCAAGTGTGATTTTTTCTTCTTCATTTTTTATATCCAAACGAACAAATTGGTAATTCCCACAAGAAGAGAAAAGTTAGATAACCTTAAATAGTGGTAGAATATTTTACTTACTTTAAATTAATTGGCTCTGTTTGTTATGGTTTTTAGGCCTAGGTACTTAAATCATAAATTTATAAATGAAAAGGATCTAATATAGTATATTTACAGACAGAATCTAATGATTACTTCTCGATCGGAGTCTCATAGATGTTTTATATGTTAGCTCGGAATAATCATTGAACGTACTGTATATTTTTTATAACAATTTAAATTTATTGTTACCAATGATAACGATCTATCTGGAACTGAGCACGTCACAACTTTAAAGTAACTCAAACCTGTCGGAAATTTATAAATCATAAGACATATGAAAAAAACAAATAATAAAATCAATATAAGATGTGGTAAGAGAGATAAACGAAGAATCTTAATATTGAAGGAAACATATAGAAGAGAAGATGAAACATCGATATCACACCGGTCATAGAGATCAGATCTATTGTATTTTCTTACATGTACGTATGCATGTTGTATGCAATTTAATTACGTACATGCACATGCACTTGTATAACGTACAAATTTAGTTATATATCTATTTGTAAAGAATTAAAAACATGGTAACATAAAGTTCTTATCATATTAAAATCGAAACAATGTTAATTAGTTCCCATCAAATATAGATGTATACATGAAAAACAAAACAAAAGGAGTAGATAATAGAGATATAAGTAGAGATACAAACATAAATAATACATAAAAATAGATTAAGATAAGGTCCAACACACAAATAAATGAATGATCAATGAATGCTAGGGTTTCGGATACAACGTGATTATGTCTCTAGCCATAGTGACAGTTCATGATAGGACAACATTTATGTTGTTTCTGTCTCGTTCTCTCTTTATTTATACACAATTATTTATAGCACATTCTGAAAATTCAATCAAAACATTTAGTGTTATCTTTTTAACTGTTATGTTTTAAACGATGTTACTAATCGAACCCGTATATACAATCTAGAGTAGCAACAGGGGCTAAATGTAAATAAAATAAAATTATGGGGTTAATATGAAGAATATATAAAGTAAGGTGAAGAAATAAAATAAAGAGGAAAGAAGCAGAAGTGGAGCTGCAGAGGCAGTGAGGCAATTAGGCCTGGGCAAAAAA
>KE159201.1:173827-197355 GCA_000411055.1 Leavenworthia alabamica | reverse complement strand
TAATTTTTTAAAAATATAATTTAATTTTTAATTTAATTAAAATATTAAATGATAATTTTGTCTTAAATTAATTTTAATTTAATTTAATGATGTTTATAGAAATTAAAATTAATTTAATAATATTTTTAAAAATTGCCCTAAAAAAACAGAACTAGTGCATTTTTTACGATACTATAAGGAATCTTATTTTTCGAAAAAATCTAACAAAAGATGAAATGTTTGTAAAAAATATTGATGGTAAATAAATTAAAATAGAAAAAGATTAATAATTTGACTAAATGTGGGACCCACAAAGGAGCCAGTGAGGCTATGGTCTCTGTCTTTAGAGAGTGAATGATGCAGAGGACATGCACGTGGAAGTCTGGTTCAACCCACTGTCCATTTCTTATTTATTTATTTTTCTATTTGATTTTAATATTGTAAGTTTATATTTTTACAAACTTAAAAATATTTTAGACAGAGATTGATGTATAAATAAGTTAATAACTGAAAACCTTTGATCATCTGTAAAGTTAAGAGAAGACCAGACGAGACTGTTCAACTAATGTTTTCATTCTAACATTTATACCATCACACCAAAAACTGTCTCTAACCTAACGACATTTATGATTTATATTTGTGTTTAAAATACTATTATATGTAAATAAGAAGTGTCAAGTAGACTAGTCCAATCTTTTATGGCTTGAAAAAATTATTATAAGAGTCAGATATATAAACATAAATGCTTTCTTAAAATAGTATCTACATATGATCATAGACTAATTAACCATAGTATACATAGATTATCATGGACTAATTAACTAGGATGTTGGGATTAAAAAGAGACTAAAATAAATATGATTTGAGCTGTAAAAATGGTGGCTGTAATTAATGAGTGATTAATTATTTTGGCTGACTTTATTATTCATAAAATCTTCTAATCACATTTTCTGAAATTTAATGTTAATACTACCTGCAATGTCAAATATGTGTTATATATTACCCGAGAGTTTTAATTATATTTTATAAGAGAGACTTTACTCAATAGTCAATAACAATATTTTGATAATAAATAAATAAAATGTCATATACATGTATAAAATTTAGGATTCATATACATGTGTAAGCTTATAAATTTGAAGTTGGAAATTATAAGATTCTCTAGTCACTACATAAAAAAAAAAAGTAAAAAATGTTTAATCATATTTTCTAAATTTAGTGCTACATTTTTAACGACTATTATATGGTTTATGTTTTAAGTATATAACTATGTGGTTGTGAAGATAATAATATCAAAGTTGTAACTCATTCAAGAGACACAGACAAAAAAATAAAATAAATCTATCTGTTTAAAAAAAAACAGTTGGATTCTATTATATCATGTGGATCTCGTGTCTACCAAAGAGACATATATTAATCACTGTCGATAATAATTCATCTATTTATTATTCTCTTGTCACGTTTGTACAAAATATCATATGTATACTTCTGAGTTCTGTCTGAAGTAGACAAAATCCACGAAAGCTGACGTCACTTTTTAAATTATTGGGAAAAAAAACGAAAAAAGAAAGCTCAAATATTATATAGAATTTTATATCAATTGCTACATAACTATATATGTATATATATCAAACACTATCACATCTTTATTTTTTAAAATAACGAAAATTTCTCAAAGGGATTAGCTTATAATATAATGTAATTAAAATTCCAAAAATAAAACAAAAGATATAAAGTTCATGCTTTAACCTTCTCTATCTCTCTCTAAACAAAGCTATGAAAAATAAATACTTAGAGATAGAGAAACAATGGCTTACATAAAGATCTAACATAGACAGTATCCGGATCATCATCATGGATCCGGATCATTACCCGAATCATCGACCTAACTTCCCACTCCAGCTTCTTGATTCTTCTTCTTCAACTTCCTTAGCCATCATCCCTACCTCTTCTTCCGAACCTAACTCCAACCCTAACTCTCTTTCCAAGAAACCACCTCCGAAGCGAACTTCAACAAAAGACCGACACACCAAAGTTGAAGGCCGAGGTCGTAGGATCCGTATGCCAATCCTATGCGCTGCACGTGTCTTTCAACTCACACGTGAGCTTGGTCATAAATCTGATGGTGAAACCATTGAGTGGCTTCTTCAACAAGCTGAGCCAGCGGTTATAGCAGCTACAGGAACTGGAACCATTCCAGCTAACTTCACTTCTCTTAATATCTCACTTCGTAGCTCAAGATCTTCTTTATCAGCTACTCATCTTCGTACTATTCCAAGTAGCTATTACTTTCATTCACCTCATCATCCTCAACATGTTCGTCTCAAGAACGAGTCATCTTCTTCTCAGCTTTTAGATAATAGCCAAGTGGGGAATTATCTAGTACAGTCTACTACTGGATCTTTACCTACAAGCCAAAGTACTGCTACGGTACCGTTTTGGAGTAGTGGTGAAAGTACTCAGAGTCGATGGGGTTTTAATATCAATCCTCATCATCATTCTGGTGTTGTAGCCGGAGATGTTTATAATACCAGTACTGGTGGTGGTGGAGGAGTTCATCTGATGAATTTTGCAGCTCCGGTTACTTTGTTTTCTGGACAGCCTTTGACGTCTGGTTATGGAGAAGGTGGAGAACATAGTAGTCATTATGGAGTTTTAGCGGCGTTGAATGCTGCTTACCGGCCGGTGGCTGAGACAGTGAATCATAACAACAACCAGCAAAAATGTGACGGAGATCATCACAACCATCAAGAAGATGGAAGCACAAGTCATCATTCGTAGACAAAAAAAGATACACAAAAACATAAATCTGTGAGATTTTTTTCCATTTTTGTTCTTTTGTTTGTTTGTTTGTTTTTATAAGAAGAGTGTTTTTTGCATTGCTTCTTTTTTCATATATATATATATATTTCAAATTATATAATATTCTCCTATCGGATTTTCATGTTGTTTATTCTTCTTTTATTAAAAAATGATATATTTTGGTATGTGGTTTTTGCAACCAGGCTTTGGTTTTTGTGTTTTTGTTCTTCTAAAGGTTTGGCCTCAAGTACTAGTATATATATTTGTATTGTGAAATATTTTTATCTCTTGACTGTGAGAGTTTTGTAATAAGACATACGAGCTACTTGATTTAGGGTTTAGAAACATACGATGTGTTTTATTACTGCTAATATTATTTTTCAATTTCTTCGTTCATGGTTTAAATAATTCCTTCAACTTCATTGTCTCAAGGATTTACAAATTAATATATGCATTGTGAGCTTATTCAAGTTTTATCTGTTTTAATATGTTAATTTCTCTATCTAATTACCCAAAAAAACTCATTTAAAATACCTATTACACCCAAAAAAACTCATTTAATATGTTTTAAAAATATTAAAAGCCTCATTTTGAAGATATCATATTTTTTAACTGACAACCTTTAAAATAAGCAGTTAAATTTTGAAAAATTAAAAAAAATAAAAATTTTAAAATATGATTGCGGTAAAAATAACTTACCAATCACTAATAAAGATAGAAAGAAACAGTTAAAAATAGAAAAAGGTTTTGAAACGGGAGCGAAGCAGAGGCGTAGATTTTCAAATCACCAATAGCCTTTCAAAAATCACGTTGTTTCCTAATCGCCGGCGATCGACGGTACACCTTCTACTTCCGGCGAGGAATTTTGTTTTGTTTGCATTGACGTTGAACGTTGATACGAGATTCTCATCTAGATTTATTAGGACTGTTTTGTCTTCGATTATTATCAGAATCAAAGACATTGATTGGTGAAATTTCGTGAACAGACGATAAGAAAGCTAGGTTTTCTGATCTGGTGAAGAATCATAGTTATATTTTTTCCTGAGGATTTGGTTAATGCTCAATTTTGGACTTGAGAGTTTTGGAATTTTGAAAATCTGAAATCTGAAGGAAGCTACTACTAAGTATGGGTTAGGTAGGTTTTGATTCTAGTGATGTTAAACAATTTGGTTGAGAATGATTATTATAAAGGGAATTAGCTCCTTGCCTTTACAACAGCTTCAATGGCTGATTCCTTGAGAATTAGTCTCTCTGATAGAGACGTTGAACAGGTACTTTACTCTTTATCAGCTATTGTGTTGAATGATTTTAAAAAGAACATATAGAAAACTCAAAACCACAATGAGTTTGATGTTATTAAGATCATCATATTTTGATATTAACAAGTGTATCTTTCCTATCGTATTAATCAATTCTACAGGCCATCACATCACTTAAGAAAGGATCAACCTTGTTGAAATACGGACGTAGAGGGAAGCCTAAGTTTTGTCCATTCAAGCTCACAAATGTAAGATTACTCGAGACAAGACATGTTTTTCTAGTGTTTGCTCATTTATATTACATGTGAACTTATTCTAGGACGAGTCTGCATTAGTATGGTACTCTGGAAAAGAAGAGAAGCAGATAAAGCTGAGTCAAGTCCTGAGAATTGTTCCTGGACAGCGCACCGTGAGTTTCTCTCCGCCATATGCATGTATCTTTGCAAACATTAGCATCTGAAATATGTTTCTATTCCATTTCCACTCATATTATCATGCTTATGTACTCTTTTCTTCTTTCTATATGTTTTGTTTTGTTCTTATCCCCATCTTAGACTCAACTGCTAAAGTTTGTTTCAGCCTACATTTAAGAGATATCCACGCCCCGAGAAAGAGTATCAGTCATTTTCACTCATATGTCCTGACAGGTCTTTGGATTTGGTGAGTTTTTTGTGTCATCTTAATGAGAAATACCAACATTATTTAAAGAATTCATTTTCTCTTGACTTTGTTGATGTGGCCAGATATGTAAAGACAAAGATGAAGCAGAAGTTTGGGTTGTTGGTTTAAAGGCATTGATTACTCGGGTAAAAGTATCTAAATGGAAAAACAATATTGAACCTGAGATCACTATAGGGGAATGTCCAACCCCTCATGAACTAAGAGTTTCTCCATTTGTAACAGTTTTTGTGAGTAACATGTCGTTTCTTGTCTTTAGGATTATGACCAAACATCTTATTCAATTTCATCATCTTATCACAGGATCAAGTTACTCAAACCTCTACCGAGACCTGTGGACAAACACGGTTGGGAAAAGTGTTTTCTGACATTGTGTCAATAACTGCACCCACCGGTAACAATCAAACAGAAGCCAACAACCTCTTCTGTCCATTTTCTCCGGGTCCTACATATGTTGATAATTCAAATTCACGATTATCGACCAGTGATCCAGTCCGGATCAGTCTATCTAGTGCTGTAAGCAACTCTAGCCACGGTTCATTTCACGAAGACTTTAATGCCTTAGGTGATGTTTTTATCTGGGGTGAAGCTATATGTGATGGTGTACTTACTGAAAATTCATTGAATTCCACGTCAGAGGATGCCCTTTTACCAAAAGCATTGGAATCTACTATAGTTCTCGATGCACAAAACATTGCATGTGGTAAGTCTCATGCGGTTTTAGTTACCAAACAAGGAGAGATCTTCAGCTGGGGTGAGGGAAAAGGTGGAAAGCTAGGCCATGGCTTAGAAAAAGATGCTCAACATCCAAAGTTCATTAGTTGTGTCAGAGGAGTAGGTTTTAAATCTTTAGCATGTGGAGATTTTCATACTTGCGCTGTTACTCAATCCGGTGATCTTTATAGTTGGGGTGATGGCACTCATAATGTCGATTTGCTTGGGCACGGGAGTGAATCCAGCTGCTGGATTCCCAAGAGAGTGACTGGAGTCTTACAAGGAGTGCATGTAGCAAATGTCGCTTGTGGTCCCTGGCATACAGCAGTAGTTGCATCATCAGGCCAGTTGTTCACATTTGGAGATGGATCTTTTGGTGCTCTAGGTCATGGAGACCGTAGAAGCACAAATGTTCCACGTGAAGTTGAAAGCTTAAGTGAGCTTAGAGTAATGAAGGTTGCTTGTGGCGTTTGGCATACAGCTGCAGTTGTAGAAGTAGCAAATGAAGCATCAGATGCAGATATCTGCTCTTCATGTGGACATGTTTTCACATGGGGTGATGGCGAGAAAGGCCAGCTTGGTCATGGTGACAATGATACAAAACTACTTCCCGAATGTGTAACTTCATTGATATACAAAGATATCTGCCAAGTTGCTTGTGGAACTAGTCTCACAGTTTCACTTACAACCAGAGGACATGTATATACAATGGGTAGTACAGCTTATGGCCAGCTCGGAAACCCTACAGCTAAAGGTGACTTTCCGATACGCGTTGAAGGAGACATAGTAGATGCTATTGTAGAAGAGATTGCTTGTGGTTCTCATCATGTTGCAGTGTTAACATCTAAATCAGAAATTTACACATGGGGAAAAGGATTAAATGGTCAACTAGGCCATGGAACCATTGAGAACAAAAGAGAACCTGTAGTTGTCGGGTTTCTAAAAGAAAAACAAGTGAAGGCTGTAACATGTGGATCAAACTTCACTGCTGTAATATGTCTTCATAAATGGGTACCTGGCTCTGAAAATTCTCTATGTGCTGGTTGTCGTAACCCCTTCACGTTTAGAAGAAAACGACACAACTGTTACAACTGTGGTTTGGTGTTTTGTAAAGTATGCAGTAGTAGGAAGTCTCTAAGAGCTGCTTTAGCACCTGATATGAACAAACCTTATCGAGTTTGTTATGGATGTTTTACTAAGCTTAAAAAGTCAAGAGAACCATCTCTTTCTCCACCAACTCCACAAGCTAGAAAACTTTTGACTATGCAGAAATCAACAGATGTTTCAGAAAGCTTAACTCAAAAGTTCATTTCAGCTCACTCGAGATTTTCGTCTGCTGATTCTTTTTTACATCAAGGTGAAAGAAGAAACCAAAGACGAGATTTGAAACCAGAAGCTATTAATCGTAATGTCTTCCCTTTCATTAATGGTAGTTTACAGCCTCTTGCTTCACCATTATCAAGAGGATCAATAGCTTTATCTAAAACTCAGAAGAATATGATTGTTAAAATTCCTGGTTCAAGAGCAAGCTCTCACATAGTATCTCCTGGTTCAGTAAAGTCAATTAGTCCACGTCGATCTTACGAAGTAACAGTTGATGAATCTAAACAGATAAAAGACAGTTTTAGTCAAGAACTGGCTGGTCTGAAGGAACAGGTAGAACAACTAACTTCAAAAACCAACCAACTTGAAGAAGAACTCGATAAAACTAGACGACAATTAAAAGTAGTCACTGCAATGGCAGCAGATGAAGCAGAAGAAAACAGATCTGCAAAGGAAGTTATTAGAACACTTACAACTCAGGTCAGACAATAACTACATTTCTCTTATACATCAATCTCTCATCTAACATGTTACTATTGTTTTTATAGTTGAAGGAAATGACTGAAAGACACCAAACTCAAAAGTCAAAACATGTAGACAAAGAGATATCAGAGACTATAACTCAAACAAGTAGTAACCAAACACATATAAGAAGTATGGTTTCTCATGATAACCAATCTGAGGTCAACAACTTAACAAGTAAGAACTTCGCTAATGGGCATAGAAAACATAATGAGAAGGGAGAGAGAGTTATACAAGATGAACCAGGAGTATATTTAACCTTATTGTCTTTACCTGGTGGTGGTAATGAACTTAAGCGTGTTCGGTTCAGGTATATATAACTCAATATCATATAAAATCTAATCTCATTGTTTTAGCTCATTGTAAAAGTTTGGTGTTTGTAATGTGTAGTCGGAAACAGTTTACGGAAGAACAAGCGGAGAAATGGTGGAGTGAAAATGGTGGTAAAGTGTGTGAGAGACATAACATACTAGTTTCATAATCTTGAGTATATAACAAAGATATAGGTATATGTAAAGAATGTAACTAAGTAATCTCAATGAGTCTCAGTTTTGTTAGCCTTTACTAAGTGTGGTTGAGAAAGTAGAAAGATTAAAACATGGTTATGTCTTATGAAGCATTCATTTGTCACTTACTATGATTGGAACAAATGTTACATAGTTTTATACCAAACTACAAATGGGCCATTATGGGCCTGACCTTAACATAAGACCTGATAAAGCTTGACTAAACCTTTTTCATTTGACTTTTCTTCATCGTTATACACAAACCGATTCAGTAAGCGAATCCCACAACTTCCAAGTTCAATCGATATGAGTACAGGTTCGTCTCTTCTTCTTCTTCTTCTAGTTATTTATTTTTCTTATTTAGATTTCTATGAAATTAAAGAGGAGCCTTAAATTGAAAAAAAAATGAGTCTATACTATATTAAGAGATATCTGGGGGAATTTAGATTTTCGAATTAATCAGTGTTAAATTGATAATTAATCTGCAGAACCATAGTTATGATATTGTAGGAAACAATAAAACTGCTGTTTTGTCTCTTGTGTTTGGTTATATAAGCAAAAACCTCAAAACCCTAGATTGAAGCTCTTTATAGTTTTATATAGAAACCAATTTTATATGATCACCTTATAGAAACAATGTTTATTGCTAAAGCTCGATTCGATTCAGTGACACAGCAACACCTATTGATTGATTGAATCTGTGATGTAGGTGGAGCATTTGGAGGAAACAGAGGATTAAGACCAATACCACCAGAAAAAGGAATTTTCCCTTTAGATCATTTACACGAATGCGATGAGGTCTTGTTCTTCTTCAGATCTTACTGTATTTGATCTTTCTTTGTTTATTCTTTTTTTTTGTTGGGTTTCAGGAGAAGAAAGAGTATCTTGGTTGTCTTAAATCTTCAGGTCATAAATCTGAGCAATGTAGACATCTTTCAAAGAAATATCTCCAATGTCGTATGGCTAAGTGAGTTTTATTTTATTGAAGAACAATATTGATTCAATGGACTTTAAAATTCATATTGATGATTTTTTGTTATATAGGAACTTGATGGCGAAGCAGGATATGGCTGAACTTGGATTTAGTAGTGTTAAAGAATTAGATTCTACTCAAGATCAGATGAATAAAGAGACTAGTATGTGAAATTGAAAGGCTTTGAGAGAGTCTCATTTTTGTATACATTGATTCACTAAATATAAAGCTTATTTTAGATTTTAAGATCCTAAAACGTAATTACCTAAACTTAAGACAAAACACAACAAAATAATATCATTACCATTAGTCACACTAGCAATTAATAAACCAATGACAAGAGGCCACGTGTTAATTCACGTGGAGAAAAAAAACAAATAATGAAAAAGATAGTTTCCTATTAAAGACTTTTCTTTTGCCTTGATCTTTTACTTTCCCATTTTACCCTTTTTCTTATTTCCCTATTTTAACCCTTTTTTTTACATGAACAGTTCTGATTGTAACAACGTGTAATAATTAGCAGCTTCATCTTCAAGTTCCCAAAGCCCATCACTAAACCCATTTAATAAACTAAACCCATTAACGTAATCCTTATTAGTCTCATTGTTAATCATCTCATCATAATTACTCCCGTCTATTTCAGTATTAGGGATCCCAAGTTCGTCATCGGAAGCTTCAAGAAGATGCTTCATTACTTTCTCCTTGTCTTCTTCATACTCTTCTTCTTCTTTCAAAGTGCAAGAAGAAGATGAAGAAGAGAGAGAAGGATTGTCTTCAAAAACGACACAGTTTTGCTCCTCCTCCATAGTGATTTCTTGTTGAAGAGTAGTGATTAAAGAAGTTAAGTCATTATCTTCTTCATCTTCTAGTTCTTGAATTTGATTGTACGAGGAAGAAGAAGGCTTTTGTCTTTTTGTTTCTTCTTGACTTATGATAAGTTCTTGTTCTTGCTCATCTCTTTGGCGCTTCAATGGTGATATTGTTGCTGTTTCAGCCATTTGTTGGAGAAGTATAGAAAGTAATGAGGGTGATGAGAGAGAGGAGGAGAGTGAAATGTTTATATAGAGAAAGGTGGTGTGGTCAAAATAGGTTTTTTATTTTTAATAAGAAAAAAATGTGATTTATTAATGTCAAATGAAAGTATTTTAATAAGAAGTAATTTGTAGGTTCGTGCATGTCATGAGAGAGACATGTGAATGCTTTGCCCCTTTTCATGTGAAAGAAATTTAAATACATGTCTACCATTAGTTTAACTTAATATATATAACAAATGAATCAAGAATGTTATATTTTTATATCTAATTAATATAGTGTTTAAACAATTATTTATTTCTATTATAAAATAATACTTCTTCTCATTTGAAATAAATATTATTTAAACTGTCTCATATATATTAAAAATATTATCGTTTATTAATATATTTTATAATAGATTAAAGTTAAAAAAATATAACTGAAAATTTTACTAAATATTTGCATTGAATTTTCATTAAAATATAAAATAAGATTTAATATAAAATATATATTGAATTTTTTTTGAATCAAGAATGTGTCTATATTGACAAAATATAATACTTATGAATTTTGGGACAACCAATAAATATTATATAATGGTTTGTTTTAGTTGTATTATTGTAGACAATATGAATATACAATATGTATAAATTATAATGCATGAAAAGAAAAAATCAGGACAGAATTTATGAAGTAGAAGATAGTTCCGACAGAAGTAATAAAAGTTCATAAATAGAAGTGCTACTAGTTAGAAAATTTGTTCGGTGTGGACTACTAGATGCTTCTTTATTTTATTTATTATTTTTAATTTGTTTATTATTTTCATATTTTGTAAAATACAATAGAAAAAGTAACAAGTTGTTGTCATAGAGATTTGGTAAATATATTTATGTAAGTTATCTCAGCCGTTGGATAAGCGTTCCAAAAAGAGCTTATAAATAACGAAAATTATAATTTCATTAAAATTTTATTTCATTAAAATTTAGCAGGAAAATTATAAAACAAAAGTGACTATTAAATAAATCGTGTTAAATAAAATATACTATCTTTACAATTAATCAATTTATTTATCAACTTTTTAAACTTCAATTTCAATATGAAATAGTGAAGAAAAAAATACACGAACTTATACGTAATATTAACTTTTCTGCTCAATCGAACCGACTTACACCAGAAAAAAAAATCGAAACAGATGGGAAAAAGCAAGAAACAATAAATAATATAATATAAAATTAAAAATAGCAAATAGCAAGAAACAATAAATAATAGATTAGGATATAAAAATAAAAATAGCAAATAGAAAAAGAATTAAAAATGAGAGGTGACTCGTGAGATAATGAATACTACAACAACTACATAGTTCGAAGTAGGGTTACACAAGTGGGTATTGTTGTTTGGTTTCTTTATGCAATTTATTGCTTTTCTCTTTTGTCCTTTTTCTTTACTTGTCTTAAATTAATTTTAATTCGTTAAATTAGATAGTTAAAATTTATTTACAAACATTTTGAGTGAGTAAAATTATTTACAAACATTTTTACAATAATAAACCACAGCTTGACGTATATTATATGATTATACGATTTAGTATTAAGTGAGATGACAACTAATTAAAAAGTATATAATATGTATCTTATAAAGTATAGTTTTCTAAATATAAATAAATATGAGAGTGGTCAAAATCAAAGGAAGGTTTGGGTTTGGGCACATCTCGTAACCTTTCTCGAGGAGTAAATAACTTGTCATTTATGTCAACTTGTCCATTGTTATTAATCTCCATTAACCAAAAAAATTCACCATATAATTAGTATTTTTCTTAATCATTAATGAGTATCTCTATTCTATTTATAGATTATATTTTTCGTATTTTTTCTCTTATAGTTCAAATCCATTTAAAAATCAAGATGTATGGTTTATCCTAGCTAAAAATAAATATTATATACAATTATCCAAATTTAAAATAAAATCAAATATCAAATTACAACAAAGTTCAAAATGTGTAGAAGAGATGTTTTTAAATATACTATATTTTGTAACAATTATATATGTATATATTGAGATATTTCTATATTTATTATATATATATATAATTAACAAATAAATATATTATCAAATATTACTATATTTTATATATTGAGTTAAGTATGTGTATATATAAATATGTGGATTCAAATATCAACTTTTAAATCAAAATAGACATAATAAACTTAATTACGGATTAAAAAATTCTGATTATTTTTATTCAAAACGGCATAAAAATGAATGAACATGTGCTCATCCATAATTTTGTTCGTTTCTTATTTTATTAAAAATGAATATGAAAACATATATATAAATGAGTGGCAGGAATAGTCATGTGACATTATTATGCTTTACCAAGATGTCGACGAACTCACAAACCTTAATAATTATATTTCATATTATATTTGAAAACATGTTAGGTTCAACCTTTCAATATATCCCAATATTATATAGAAATAATTACTTTTAATCGTTGACAAAATATGCTTTAAAATTATGTACGTGGATTTTACTGTGATTAAATTTAATATCTTAAAAATATGGTATTTTGTACTATTTTATATTACAAATAAGAGTAAAATTATAAACTCTATACCTAGTTTATACATAATTATTAACCAAAGTTTATAAAAAATGTAATGATGACTCAGTTTCTTCATTATTTATGTATTTATTTTACTTTTTTTGGGCCCTATTTAATTATTTTGCGAGCAAAAGAAGTAAAGAATCAATGCATTACAATAAATATAATTAAAGTATTAAAAAAATAAAGTATACTAAAGATGTTTCCCGTGAAAATTAATTAAAGTAAACCAAAGAGTAAGGTTTCATGCTGATGATTTAATTTCAGACCTAATTAGGATCACATTCACGTGTTAGTTAATATTTAACAATTGCAAACCTAACGCTTTTATAATTAATTTAATTATATAATCGATTAGTGTGTTATTAATCTTTAATTTGACTAGTTAACTAAACAATGGATCTAGACCGGTTTAGGTATTCCGATTAACGACAAGATCAAAATGAATTGGCTAACCGGCTAAGACCAATCTTTATTTTATCTCATTTTACATTTTCTTATATGATTTTTATATTATTTTTATGATATATGATCAACGATTTATATGCGTTGGCCAATCTATTTAATAATAAAAAAAAAATCAAACAAGTTGATAATTTTGGAATGTGAAGGCGTTGCTGGTGTCTCAACCACTTGAGCAAAACTCCATATTAAATACTCCTTTGGTTTTGTTTTTTTTGTTCTGTTCGAATTGATAAGGACCTGACAACGTATAATGAACATTCAAATATATTAGTTTGTAGAAAAAACTTTAAAATAAATCAGAATAAAACGTGATAAATTAGAATTTCTAAAGGTTATATTGTATATGGACTAACTAAATAATAATACATAACTCGTTTTATTTTTCGTTACTAAAATAGCAAACTGAATAAGTTAACATTATATAATAATAAACTTATATTATATAACTAATAAGCTTCGGTGTGTAAAATTGATTCATTTGAAGCATTTGTATTATTGTATAATAGACCATGCCCGACAATAAGGATGATGTTTGAGTTTGTGGACCGACCTTATATTATATTTTTAATTTGATTAATTTGTTAATTTTTTATATTATTGTCTTTTGTATGATCCATTAATTGAACTTGTTTTGCAGGGATATATTAAATTTATTAAAATTAAAAATTTGGGAAATATCTATATTACGAGGATCTGTCCCATGTTAATGATGTTATGAATCAATAAATAAAGATTGTTTTAATTTTTTTTTTTGTATCATTTTCCGTATTTTTAATAACTTTTGATTGGAATGATTTAAGAAATTTAGTAGTTTTATAAACTAAAACTATGATATATAAAAAAGAATGTAATGTTTTAGATAAAATATGTTATTTATGAATTTTTAGATTTTGATAAACATTTCACTATGTCAACTAAAGAAAATAAACAGACTTAGTTGATGTGATGCATTAGTTCACCATTAACGATTTACATCTTAATATTCATATTATTTAATTCTGATTTAAAATATTCCATCAGTTTATAATTATTTTGACATATTACTAAACATTAATTGCATTTTATTATACATTACTAAACCATAAAATATAATGTGAAATTTATACAAATATAGAACAGTACCTTCAAATAAAGTCCATGTTTCTGTAACAGATCATTTTTTCTAATGGCAATAAGGCCCAAACGGCCCAACTGAGCCCGATAACGTAACAAACGCTGAGTATGGTGTATTTTTGTTTTGTTTAAGCTTTGTATATCTTATATCATATACATATGTTTTCACTTCTTGATATAACAATACATATATTGATTGATACATAGTAATTTACCTAAATAATGTATATTGGTAATATAAATCATTTCTGTGCCGAAGACACTAAATTTATTGAGGTCCATTATTTATTTATAAAAACATATTTTAAGCTCGTGGAATGGGTTAAAAACTGTATAAAGTAAGTTTTTTTTGGTTTTCCATGACATGATTTTGTATTTGGTAATTTTTAACTATGGCATATCGATTTTTGTGGAATTTAACCAAATTTTTTGGTTTTTGAATTTTTAACTGTATATTTTTAGATTTTAACTAAGATTTTTTAAAAAAATTGTAAATATTAATAATTATGTGGTTGATGATGTTTGAGAAAACAAATATGATTAATTAATTGATGAAGACGGCAACAAGGGGGTTTGAAATAAAAAATTAAATTTAAATAAAGTTTGATTAGAGAAGGAACGAGGGACAAGACAGAACAGCTCTTATGTAGGGTTTAGTTAAACAGTAGATTTGTTTGGTTTTTTCCTTAACCATAATACCCCACCCCATGTTTATACGTTTGTCTATATAATATATATGAACATGAATATATACATGCACACATTCATTGTACATATTACATAATACATATATCTTATCCGTTTAGGATTTATTTCTATATAATCAAACTTCTATTTATTTGCTTTTACTGATTTAAAAAATACTAATATCAATATGAATGATACAGTAAAACCTCTATAAATTAATAATGTTGGGACTTTGATATTTTATTAATTTATCGTGATATTAATTTATCTATAAATTAATATNAATCGGTTCGGTTCTACTAAACCGACCTTTAGTAAATTTTATGAAATTGCAGTTTTTTTTTTCCACATTATCTATTACATCATCATTTTTTTTCAGAAATATGATTTAAATCTATGATGAATACTTGTCAAGGAGAACAATATCATTAAAACTCTTGCAAGATTTGATACCACGATAAACGACATCTTGCAACACCCTGCAATTCACTGAAAACTTTTTGCAACTTCTGGGAATCGAACCACAAACCAGGTGTAAAAGCAATAGATCCTTAACCAATAGATTAAGGCTGTTTCCACGATGAAATTGCAGTTCAGATTGATAATTTGGTTCTGAAAAAGTGAACATCTTTTTCAAATTGTTAATTTGGTTCAAATAATATTGATAAATTATAAAGAGTCGTATCTTATACAGTAAAACCTCTATAAATTAATAATATTGGGACTTTGATATTTTATTAATTTATCGTGATATTAATTTATCTATAAATTAATATTTATTAATTTATAAAAATATCTTTCGTTCTATAATATTTTTTAAAATTTCTTTAAATATAAACAAAAAAATTTCTTTAAAATTCATACATATATCGTGAATGCTATCAATATTACAGTTTCTACTTGGACACTTAATGTTCATCAAGTGATAATAGTAAATTATTTTCGACACTACAAAATTCGATCAAATGATTGTGCCTCCAAGAATTTAGAAGAGGATTCAATTTATAAAAACAATATTCATGAATTTAAAGTTGTGATCAATAATCTTAGTTATCGGAATAAAATAGATATTAATAGCCTACTCAACTATTCGGATGAAAATAATTCATGCTCAGAATTTCAGAGTTTAGAAGAAATTGTGATTTATGTTTTTAATGCTGATAAAGAAATTGAAGACGATATTATGACATCTTTCAAACCACTTACGCGTATGAAAGCAATTATAGCGTCTAGAACTCTTTACAACTTTTAGATGCAAATCAAAAAACAACACTAGAAGTGTTTGATGCAATAAAAAAATTATGGATGAGCTCCAACAAGATTCAAACTTAGAAAAAACAGCAGTGAAATCATATTTTACTAAATGTCTTAATTATATATGTCTATAATTATATATATGTAAGATTTATAATTATTAATTTATGATATTATTGGGACTATATTTTTACATGGGACTTTCAAAAAAAATATTATCTTATTATCTTATCGAATTTTGTTATTTTTTATATTGGCCCGAGTCGGGACCAGAAGATTTTATTGATTTATCGTGTTTATTAATTTATCGAGTATTAATTTAAAGAGGTTTTACTGTACATTAGATTATATTATATTAAGGGCAATTCTCAAAAATACCACCAAATTAGCTTTAATTTCTACAAATACCATTAAAATTAATTTAAGACAAAATTACCATTTAATAATTCAATTGATTTAAAAATTAGATTATATTTTTGAAAAATTACACAAAACCCAAACAATAAATACTAAACTCAACCACTAAATATTCAACCCAAATAATAAAAAACTAAAGCCAACCACTAAATATCCAACCCTAACATTAAATTTAAAAGATGATTTTAATAAAAAATGATATTTATGTCTAATCAAAGAAAATAATGTAATTTTGTCCTATAAACTATAAATAGTGGTATTAGAAGGAATTACTGTTATATTAAATATAATATAATATATTTCTTTGTTATATTAGATATAGGAAAGTTTCAATCAATGAAACACTTGTGTTTCTTGCAACATTTATAAAGGAGTTTCAATTTGAAGATAATTTCTTTGATAAAACTCTCACCTATAGATGAAATATAGTTCCAAGTAAACTAGTATCAAAGTAATCACAACTAGCATCATATAACATCTGAAAATCAATAATCTCACCCTTTATTTTTCTTCCCAATAAACAACAAAAAATACTAAGTTTTTTTTCCTATTTCTTTATAATCTCTATAGATCTAGAGGTCTAGGTCTATGCATCCAAGTATGTGTATATATATAGGATCAAAGTTGAACTAAATTCACTATCCATTTTCCTTGCCACAACATGACTACATATAATATGACAGTATTCTTCTTGACCAATTTTCAATAGAAGTATGAAACGGCTTTAGATAGCTACTTATTAGATAAGTACTCGTCCTATGCACTTAATTTATGAAATTATAAATGCATGTAATTTAGAAATCAAATTGGAGTATAAAATGGAAGAGAAACATACTTATGATTTAAGATAAGCATTTGACCCATCTCATTGGTTTTTTTTTTTTAAAAGAAAAAATCTAATAAGACTATATATAAGAGAAAGAAAGATTAGATAAAGATTAACAAAAAGGTAGCATAGATAGACAGTGGTTTACAACATTCAATAATTTAAAAATTTTAAAATTTTTTTTTTAATATAGTAATATATTTCTTAAAACTAACTTTTTATTTTTTTTATAAATTAAAGTTATGTTTGTGTAAATTTAAAAATATATTTTAAGTGTAAAATTATTTTTATAGATATATTTTAGATAAAAAAAAATACTTTAAAACATCTAAAATAGTTAGATTGGCTATGTAGAAATTTTCTACCAAAATTGTGTATAAATTTTTAAAATATTTCTGGAAATTATTTATAAAATATCTCAAAATTCTATTACAAGATGTGATATATTATCTTTCACATTATAAACTTTAACTCAAAATTTAATTTACAATAACTGGATGGATCTATAAATCTTATATACTAAATTTTTTTTTATTTTATTCCACTTTATAATATTTTTAATAAATTTAAAATCATGAGATTATAAGATCTTACCGAATTCATGATTAATCTTAAGCTGTTTTTGTATCTCTTCATGATTTTCCTTGCTTAATCAATGTAGTTATTTAATCTCATTAACTATTCTTTTCTGTTTGGTTTGGTTCGGTTCGGTCTGATATATTATTTTATTAATCAATATCTAAGCACCAGAAAATAATTTACTATCTTTGTGTTAAAGATATAAAAGTATTTTTTCTTTAAGATACACTAAGAGGTCCTCTCTATTTCAGCCTTTCTATATAAACCGAAAGAAATAAAAATATATATAAATACTAGAATTGGTATAGTCTAGGCCAGTTCATTTCACTATCTCTCTCTCTTTTTCATCTTTTTTATTTTTCCATTTTAATTCACAATCTTACACAAAGACCTTAATAGAGCTTGATGATGACTTCAAGACAAAGAATAGTAAGAAGAAACTAAAGAGAAACAACCAAACTCTCAAAAGCAAAACTGAAGAAAGATGTCTTGTAATAATGGAGTCTCTTTTTTCCCTTCAAATTTCATGATCCAAACCTCTTATGAAGATGATCATTCTCATCAATCTCTTCCTCAAGATCTCCATGGTATATAAACACAAACACTAATACTATTATACACTCATGATCTCTCTTTCTAATGTTGTGTTTATCTTCCAGGGTTTACTTCTTTTCTAGGTAAGAGATCTCCAGTAGAAGGATATTGTTGTGATATAGAACAAGTGAACAATATGGATGGTGAAGAGGAGTATTCAGATGATGGGTTTCATATGGGAGAGAAGAAGAGAAGATTGAATATGGAACAAGTGAAGACATTAGAGAAGAACTTTGAACTTGGAAATAAACTTGAACCAGAGAGGAAAATGCAACTGGCTTGTGCTTTAGGGTTACAACCAAGACAAATAGCGATTTGGTTTCAAAATAGAAGAGCTCGTTGGAAAACAAAGCAACTTGAGAAAGATTATGATAATCTTAAACGTCAGTTTGATATTCTTAAAGCTCAAAATGATCTTCTTCAAACTCATAATCATAAACTCCAAGCTGAGGTAATTAATTAATTAATATCATAATTTAATAAATAAATTAAACTATATTTTGAAATTATGAATTTATTTTTTAGATTTTTTTAAAAGGTTAAGAAAAATAATTTGATAATTCTATATGTAAATGAAGATTTTTTATTTTATATTATATTATTGTATTTTATTTTATTTTATGTTTGTTAATAATTATTGAGATAAAAAGTTGCTTTAAAGTAGGGTTAGTAACACGACATAATACATAGACTTTTCAAACATCATTGTCGATTTTTTTCTTCTTTGTCTGAAAAGTTACACGTAGATCTGAAAACAATGTGTTTCTTATACTTATCATATTATACAGTACTTTAATTTAATTATTTTTATTTAATATTCGAGTTTAATTCATTATTTTCTCATAATTACGTAGATAATGGGATTAAAAAACAAAGAACAAACAGAATCAATAAATCTGAATAAAGAAACTGAAGGATCTTGTAGTAACAGAAGTGATAACAGTTCAGATCATCTCAGACTTGATATTTCAACGGCGCCACCATCACTTGAAAGCACAATAACTGGTGGCCATCCACCACCGCCGATGACAATTGGTAGACACTTCTTTCCACCATCACCAGCCACCGCAACAACGACGACTACAACGATGCAGTTTTTTCAAAACTCGCCTTCAGGACAGACTATGGTTAAAGAAGAGAACAGTATCAGTAACATGTTCTGTGTAATGGATGAACAACACTCTGGGTTTTGGCCATGGCTTCTTGATCATCAACAGTACAACTGAAATTGGTCTACATGTTTTTTTATTTTTTTTGTTCTTATTTTTTTAATATATAGTTTTGTGTTTTGAATTTTTGATCTGAAGAACTCATGCATGTTTTTAAATCTATCATTAGTTCAATTTGAAATCTGCAACCAAACACCACCCAGTTTTTTATTATATAAGAATAATACCATAATGGCCCAATATTTTAATAAATTAATATATGAAAAGAATAAAATATTATTGATATTATATATTTTTATATTATGTTGTTTAGTCGTGGGTACTGGCACCATGTGGTTATAGTCGTCATATTCAGAAGTGGGAAGAAATAAATAAAATACAAAATGAAAATGACATTTTACATGAAAAATAAATTATTATATTTTTTTTGGTTTAATAAATTATTATATTTGTTTAAATCCATGAAAAAAATTCTGAATATGTCATGATTTGGTCGAGCGAGTTAAAAGACCAAAAAAAAAAATGATTGGACAAAATCTAAAGAAGTTAAATTTTGTAATCACGAGACCTTACAAAAAACGTACGATATTTCAGATCATCAATTTCATAACCCTATTTTTTCTTTACTACAGTTACCAATAGTAATTTTTTTGAAAAAAAAATCTAACATCCATAGAAAATTACAGTTTGGATATTTTACTGAATAGGTAAATTACCAATTTCATGGCAGTGAAAATGCAAATTTTTGTTAAGGGCAATAAAAATGCATCCATCTTTGCATATATATCATTGTTGTATTATATAACCTATTATAAAATATATAAAAATATATTTTATGATACGTTATGTAATACAATAATTATATATACGAGGATGGATACATTTTCATTGTTTTTAATAAAAATTATGTTAATATATACACAAAAATAATGTGGTATTGGATATATAAATTAATGTGTTTCTAGATCAAATTTAATATGGTATACTATTTGTTACAAATTATTGTTAGTTTGTAACATAATTTTTTTTTGAACTTTGACTATCTAATGCATATTTCCATCATAATTTAATCTTATTAAAATGAGACATATCCTCGAGTTATAGTTCATTAAGATATGTGATTTTAAGTATGAAAGATTAATTATAAAAGTGATTAGAGTAAATGAAACAATGAGACACACACAGATTCCAAGGGAGATATAGAGGAAAAGGACAAATAGAGTTGGAAGAAAGCAAAGCCAAACAATTTGAGGTTGGAAAGTTGTCACTCTCCTTTATAACCCTTTTCTTCTTCCTTATTCAAATGGCCGACACTTTTCAACTTTTAGAAATTTCTTAAAATATTCGATGTTTTCTTTTGGTGATAAATTTAAATTTTCACTGACTATATATATGTATATTTAAATTAACTATGTATATTTTTAAAATATATGAACCAATCATTATAAAGGGATTAAACTAATTGAAATACTTTTCTTTGTTTGTAAAGAAAAATTACCTTGTTGGTAACTTAGATGCTACTGACAAAAGAAAAGCGACAAAACTAGCTGTAAATAAAAGTTGCATAAGACCTAAAAGATGTTGAGAGACTAAGACCAACGTTGGTTTCGACAATGTTGTAGCTTAAGGTTTGGTCGCCATATATAGGAGTCGTTACGTTGTAGTCTCGTTCATTGTTTTCTTTTTCTATAGCTCGAAAGATCCGATCCCTTAGATGTTCATACATCTCTTACAGCCAATATTTTTCGATATATTATAGTATATGATTCAAATTTCATCACTCTCTAGTCTCTAATATGACTATAAGAATCTTTAAAAAAAAACAAGAAATGAGTTGGTGTGACCCACTAGAATCACCCACTTTGTTTTTCTATAAGTACAAGTTTCTTTTTAGCTAACCTTTTAATTTTGCTTTGCCTTCTTTAGTTAATGGACCCTTTGTAATATTGGATGCTTCAACTACACTTATCTATGTTTTTCTCACTCTCATCTCTTTCACGCAATATACTATAATAAATTTTACTACTAAGACTTCATTGTGTGTGCATGCATGTGTCTTTCTGATCAATTATATATCATTGAATAGTGTGGTAACACATTTATCAATTTTGCTATCTAATGATAAATTTTATTTGATATATTCAAGTTATACTTAAGTCGATCAAGACTTCATATAGACAAGACTGGTGTGTGGACATACAAGGGTCATATCCATCAATTACGCTCAGAAACCTAATTATATCGACACGACATTTGTTCGTACACTCGTCTTTGTTGGTTATATATTTTAGGAGTTCACAAAATTTTCTTGCAATCGAGTATCAAACTGAAGCAAAATATCTCTGACATGTTACGTACATGGTTCCAAGTCCAATGAAAATTCAACTTCAAGAAGTATGACAGTAAATACTATAACGTTAATTTACATATATAGCTTTTATTACATTAAAAAAAGGCTTAACTATTGAGAATGTATTGTTTTATTAGTTTAGTGTAAGAATTTATACGGAAGAAGAGGCAAGCATGTGAAAGAATCTGAAACCCTAGAGAGATCAAGCTTATAAAATGTGCCATTATGTATTAATTAATAATTAATGTGAGAATCTTTATGGGATCATGTGCATTTCCTTAATCTAATCTTTTACAGCTTTGCTGGATATTTATCCCACATTAATTCTTTTATAATCTCTTCCGAATATATAATTTTATTTTTAGGCATTTTGGTGATAGTGTATCAAATGCCAACTTGAATTTTTAACTATTTTTATAGTTGTAATTTAATTACGGACAATTCTTAAAAATACCACTAAATTAACTTTAATTTCCATAAATACAATTAAAATTAATTTAAGACAAAATTACTATTTAATAATTCAATTAAATTAAAAATTAGATTATATTTTTGAGAAATTACATATAACCCAAACTATAAATACTCAACCCAACCACTAAATACTCAACCCAAATAATAAAAAAGTAAACTCAACCACTAAATACTTAACCCAAACATTAAATTAAAAAATATGATTTTAATAAAAAATGGTATTATGTCTAATTAAAAAAAATTAATATAATTTTGTTGCAAAAACTATAAATGATTATATTATAAAGAATTACTCTATAATTATAGTGTCACTTAAAATGGGTCATAATAATACATTAAATGTAGACAAGAATGCATGATACTATATTTTACAACAAAAAGAGATGATATATAATATATGAAACCGATACTATACATATTATATATAGTACTAATTTTATATTATATTATATCAGAGAAAATATAATATAATGATAAAGATAAAGGATAGATGGGATACATGTGACTACAATGACATGAAGGATAGTGGTTCGATGTTTTGGACTTTGTTTAAGTGTGTTAGCAAACGATCTTACGTTGTCACATATTTATTTATTTTTATTTTTTAAATATTTAATTTGTCAACGGTTTATTAATATATACCAAAACTCAAGTGGGACTTTTGGATCGACTTTTGTTAGAGATCATCTTATTATTGTAGATTAAAATTAATAGAATATAAATTATATTACCTACAAAAAAAAGTCGAGATTTTATATGCTTAGATTGGTATAGATATACATATATAATATTATCTGTATAAGACATTGACACATACACATATGTAACGGGCTCCTATGTTGGTTAACTAATGGGCTACTATTAAATGTAAGGCCCTTTTAGATATGTCGTTTTCAAAGCCCAATAAGAGACGTACACCTAGCCCTGGGTTTAATAGGGTTGTTCGGTTCGGGTTAAATAGAATTTCGGTTTATTCGAATTTTTAAATTTTTTCCGAATTGAACCGAAATTATTAATCGGTTTAATCGGTTCGGTTCACATGTTATTCGGTTCGGTTTTACATTTCTAAATCAATTCCGAATTTAATTAAAATTAGATTTAATCGGTTATTTAGTCGGTTTGTCCGGTTTGATGAAATAAAACAAAATCAAATCTAAACCCAATAAAAATCCAAAATACATATCTAATACCAAATTAAACTAAACACCCAATATAATTATAAAATAAC